>CAUYRT010019187.1:0-24711 GCA_963574885.1 Lepilemur ruficaudatus
CATGGTGTTGAAGTTTCCTTCTATAATAGTGAGTTTATCTATTTTCCCTTGTAGTTCTATCAATTTCTTTTCCCTGGTGCCTTGATGCTCAGTTTTTAGGTACATATATATTAAGAAGTATATGCTGTAGAATGGAATCCTCTATTACTATGTTATGCATCTCTTTATCACTAATAATTTTCCTTGCTTTGAAATTCGTTTTGTACAAAATTAATACAGCTAATCCAATTTTCTTTCTAAATAAATAAATAAATAAATAAATAAATAAATAAATAAATAAATAAAAAAGAAACTCTAGCCATAGAGGATGTACTAATTTGCAGTCCCACCAACAACGTACAAGCATTCCTTTCTCTCTGCATCCATGCCAGAATCTTTTCAAAAGAAGATACACAAATAGTCAATAAACATATGAAAAAATTTTCAACATCATTGATCATCAGGGAAATGCAAATTAAAACCACAATGTGATATCACATATCACCTCACCCCTGTTAGAATGGATTTTATTAACACATTTTAATATACACTTTTATATATTCTTAATATATATTCACGTGAATAAAGTTCTTTAATATGTTCCTTTTAAAGTCATTTTCATTCAGTAAAATAAATAATATTGTTCATTACTTAATCTGAAATCGTGATTTATTCATTATACAAAATGATACATCCATTGACATTTGGATAATACAATGTAAATTTACTTTTATAGCTCCTAATATTACAATGCATTTTATCAAGGAGATTAGTATCAAAATCAACATATTATAACATTATATCAATAATAATATTTATTAATCTTTCAACATGAGATTTAGTGGGACCAAAGAATCCATATCCAAGTATAGCACAGTGTTTTTAGCCCCAAATAATTATCATGCTTTCCAGTCCAAAGTTTCAGTAAAAATGATAACCATAAAGAGCAAATGGAATCTGTGATTTCCACCAACAGTTTTTGAGTGCCTATTCTGAGTTAGAATCTATTCTAAGACCTGAGAATTCAATAGGGAATTAGATAAAAATAATCCTTACTTTAAAGAATGTTATATTTTATCAGGGGAAAACAATCAGTGAACAAATATACAAATTAATAGAGAAGAAAATACTATGTCATAGAATAATAGAAAACAATGAATAAATGGCCAAAAATGTTATCCAGTCCACTCTCTTAGCTGTAAGCCAAGGTGACCCAGGAAATATGTGGGGCCAATGGTTGCTAACCCCCTTCGAGTCCCACGTGTGCTATTTTCTTAAGCTACTGAAACTGTATTACTTACAATGTATCATCCCCAAACCTGATAGATTTCCAGCCAATTTATCAGTACTCTGAACATCCATATTTCTATAATCTATAGTGCAGTAGCCCATCTGCAATTCTATTTTCTCCCAGTAGGATCTCAATCTGAATCAGCAAAATGCTCCTTTTTAGTATCTTCATTCCTTCTTCTCACCCCAGTTTTGCCTTTGACCTATGCATTCTCTCTCTCTCTCTCTTTCACACACACACACACACACACACGCACACACACACATTTTTTCATGTGTCCACTACACAGACTTCACATTTCAGCCTCATTCCCTGGCCTCTATCTCCACTTGCATTCTAAGGATATATCCTATAAAGTCTACCTCCTATGTGTCTTTTGCCTCTCCCCACCTTTTAATTTCTCACTGCCAGCAAGTAAGTTCTGGTTATCATTGTTTTTTTAGTTTTAATGTAGTCTCATTTGTTTATTTTGTGTTTGTTGCTTGTGTTTTTGTTTTTCTTTTTGTTTTGTTTTGTTTTGTTAGAGACAGGGTCTTGCTATGTTGCCCAGGCTGGCCTCCAACTCCTGGGCTCAAGCAATCCTCCTGCCTCAGCCTCCCAAGTAGCTGGGATTACAGGCACATGCCATCTCCACCCCCCAACCCCCCACCCCCAGCTATCATTATTTCCTGAACTATTGAAACAGGCCTCTAACTGGCCAGCTACACTTTAGTTTCCTTGTCACAGCTCATCTTATATATCACTGCTGGTTTCATCTTCCTAAAGTCTCTGAACACATTACTCTTGCTCAAAATTCCTCCCTGATTCTTCTTCCCTCCCCTCTGCCATTTAAATCACATGCAAGGGGCCTCCCAATATGGCTCACCCTACTTTTCCAGTCTTACTTATGACTATGTTCCAGACAAACTATGTGATTTACAGTTTTCTCCATGAATAAAGCCACCTTTATGAATATATTTATGGTTATCTCCCTGCCTGGAATCCAGGCATCTTTCCAACCCATCTTAAATCTAAATTCTTTCTTCCTGGGCCGGGCCTTGTACTTGTTTCCCTGGAATATGCTGAGATCTAACTCTGCTTATGAGCCCAACAGCAACAAAGGGTGGATGGGGTAGATCTTGAGGAAAATAGCCATCCTTTTGCAAGGCAATTTCCACAGGTGAGGCTATTACAGGATTTTTCAGCATCCTCAGACATGGGATGTTGAGCTCAAAGTGATGCAAAGGTTCAAGATTCTCAGTTTCATTGAAGACTTGATGAGGCCGGGTATTCAGCAAATGCTGTAATTCTGAAACCTACAAAATTAAAATTTGATCTGATTTTCAATAAGCTTGGGCCTGAAGCTGAAAGAAATAAGAGATATTTTTAGGCCCACCACGTGGGCACTCTGGCTCTCTGGCATAACTTGAGCTGAGAGTCTAAAGACCGAAACCTGTCATTTTATTTCTTATGTGCTTCAGTGTGCTCAGAAGTAACCATCCCTCCCCTTGATCTTGTGGTCATCAGGACCCTGTCCTCATACAGGTAAGCACAGCAGCCACTTGTTCCCTCAAGGGACTTGCTTCAGTAAATACTTTCTCACAATCAAATGTAACCACGATGACATGGTTGACTGTGAGGCCACTGCTTGCAGGGGTTACTGCATCGCAATTCAGTTTCTAAGGAGCTCAGGACCGTGTTCAAGTCCAAAGGCATGATCAAGCCAATCCCAATATCTCATTTTTCAGTGTCCATTTCTTTGGACCATTCCTGGCACCAACTTCTGTATTAGTCAAGATCCTGTCAGGATAGAGAAATGTTACCAGTATTTTAACATAGAGAACATAATATTTAAAAGTCTTAATGAGGAATCAGAGTCTAAAAGGCAAAAACAAAAAATACCAGAGTATTACAGAAGTAGTAACTACAGAAGAAGCTACCTCTCCTAGGCCTGAAGAAACCAAAGAAATAGATTGAAAATGTTAAAATAGAGGCTTAGAAGAAATTTGCAGAGCTGGGATCTTATTTCTGAAGAGAGTTTCAGCTTGCTGGTGCTGGTATCTCTGAGGTCACATGAAGAAACTGGTTCTACAAGTTTTGGAATAACTGAAATGGGAACTAGCTACAGCACGCGCATGGCTGCCAAGTTGCTAAGATGAAGACATTTTGCTGCAAAAATACTAACAAGGAAGCAGGAAGCAACCAAGAAGGAGTAAGTTACTCCTTTTCCACACTTTGAGAGTCCCCAAGATAAGAAGCAAACCAGCAAAGGAGAGTGAAGTTTCCAGAGAGCCAGCCCCAGCATCACAAACAGCGCATGAAAGAACAGGCTTGAAGTTGAGAGAAAATAACTTAATCAGGGAGCATTCTTTAAACCCATCTCAAATGCCACCTCCTCCATAAAGGCTTTCTTAATTTATCCCATATGGATATGTTTTCTCTCTCCTTTAAATCACTAGAGCAACTTAAATTCCTATTGATGTCACTCATATTGTGGCCAGACTTTAGTTATGCCAGTACTTGGCTTAATCTCTCCACTCTACACTGTCATCCTTCTCTGTACATGGACACGTACATGTCAGAAAATCAGTGAATGCTGCTGGAACTATGCTTCATTTATATCCATATCTCCCGCTACTTCTCAATAACTAGGTTTGAATTTGCTCATTGGTGAATATCCAGTGCCTAGAAATGGACCGAGTATATAATAGGGTGTGTGTGTGTGTGTGTGTGTGTGTGTGTGTGTGTGTGTGCAAAATGAATGACTAAATGAGTTATTGAATGAATTTAACTAAATTGAATGTCAGTCCAGGGAAATCAGACTTGGGTGACACTAGGTGATTGTGAATATGAGAATGCCTCAGTTAAATAGGGTGTCATTTGAGGAAACAAAAGAAAATATCTTGTGTTTAGAGTGATGAACCTAACCTCAAACTCAGAAAACTTCTCAGCATCTAATTCAATGCCTTCCTTCACTCCTCCCCTTGACCATGTCAAAAGAAAGACATATTCCAAAATCCCACGGATTTAAATGTATCCCAAACCTGAAGCTAGCTTCCCATAACACAACAAATGTAGAGAATGTGTTTTGCAGCCAGGACTAATGATTAAAAAAATGTTTTTGGCGTAGATTTGCCTGAGGAGGTAAACATAGCACATTATATTTAAAACAAAGAAAGAATGGCTCTAAGCATTCCTGTGGAAAGAAATAAAGTCTGTTCCAAATCTCAGGATACCAGAGAGCCTAAAATCTCCTTGCAGATGAATTTAATCACTATTCTGTGTTATTATTAAAAGAAAAAAAACACACTTAGAGGCCATCAGCTAGATAGTGGAGTAGGAGTTTTCAGTGTTCATTTCCTCATGGCAACATAAGATCTTGTCTGATCTTGTCACCTCCTTGCTCAAAATTCTTGAAGGGATCACCATAACATAGAGGATGGCATCCAAACGCATGAGTGTGGCACATCAACATCCTTCATAATCTGTATCCTGCACAATTAACTCATCACCTGCTCTTCCCATCACCTTATGGTTCAGCATTGCTGAACCAATTGTAGCTCACTCTGTCATGTTCTCCTACTTTTCTGAGTTTGCACATATTTTTCTCTCTGCCGGTTGTGTATTCCTTGCCCCTTATCTATCTCACAAATATCTATTCTTCTTTCAAGACTCAGCCCTCTTCTCACTCTCCTTGAAGCCTCTCTTGTTTTTCTTCCAGATGGACCTAGATGTTCCTTCCTGAATACTGGCACTACACTGAATCATACTTCCACTCGGACGCTTATCATCTCTCCCTCCACTAGACTGCATGTTTCTAGATAGAAAGCACTGTGTCTTCTCCTTTTTGAACCTCTCAGAAGACTATTGCTCATGTAATGCTAAACACATGGTAGGCACTCAGTAAATTACAAAGAATGATGGAAAGAAGGGAAGGAGGGAAATAGAAGCAGGAAGGGCCAACATAAAAGTGGAAGGGAGCCAGAGATAAGACTCGGTGACGTCACAATTCTGTCTTTGATGACTTGAGTTGTAAATAAATAAACAAATAAAAACAGTTCTGCCTTTGAGTTCACCAGTTTTACAAATTCATCACCTACAAAGAGTTAGCTCAGCTCCTCAAATCAGGCCGTCTTAAGTTTCCAGAAAATCGAGTCATTTTTCACTGTTGGCATAATACAGTCTTTCATTACAGTCCAGGTGCATAGCCTTTGTTTATATATTCTATATTTCCAAAGCAAAAATAAGTTTAAAACATCATTGTTCCCTTAATCTCCCAAGAGTTTCCCCTTACAGCTCCAGTGACCACATCCGTCACTGCTTTCCTTTTTGGAACCAGGACCAGGGACCTCAAACTTGCCCTTCCCCCATCCTTTTCTTTGCTCTATCCCTTCCCTCCCCTCTCTGATCCATCCCACACTCAGTCCTTGTCTTCTAGATTTGACCAGGGCTCTATACCATAAAAAATACAAGGAAAAAGGAATTTTTACTTTAAGAATAATAACTCCTCCCCTTTTCCCAATTTTTGCATTAAAAGACATTGTTAAAAGCCATTCTTGTCCACATTTAGAGAACACCTGGTTCTCTGGAGAAAGAAAGGTGGTTAATTAAGAGGTAAGGCCATTAGAGCATTCAAAATGAGTAGGGGCTGGGCACGGTGGCTCACGCCTGTAATCCTAGCACTCTGGGAGGCCAAGGCAGGAGAATTGTTTGAGCTCAGGAGTTCGAGACCAGCCTAAGCAAGAGCAAGACCCTGTCTCTACTAAAAAATACAAAAGAAATTAGCAGGACAAATAAAAATATACACAGAAAAAAAAAACTAGCCGGGCATGGTGGCGCATGCCTGTAGTCCCAGCTACTCGGCAGGCTAAGGCAGGAGGATCGCTTGAGCCCAGGGTTTTGAGGTTGCTGTGAGCTAGGCTGACACCATGGCACTCTAGCCCGGACAATAGAGGGAGACTCTGTTTCAAAAAAAAAAAAAATGAGTAGGAGTGATTTGGTGTAAAAGATTTCATACAGAAGACGTGATTCCTACTTCTGAACTTTTTATTTGTTAGCTCTGAGACCTTGAACAAGTGATTTCTAATCTTAACATGCCAAAGCTTCATTTGCAATTGAAAGCATTGGATTGATGACCTTCAAGGTCCTTCCTGTTCTCACATTCACTGACTCTGCTATTTTTGACATATTGAATAATCAGAGAACATGCCAATTTTAGTATCTTATCACAACAAAAATAGTAATAATAATGAACTCTTAATGTACATCTATGTCTTCTCATGTTAAGGTAAAGATCCTCATACACAACCTTGGCTGCTAATTTCTACTGAAAAATCCTGAGTATTAAAGCACACTCTTCTGAAGAGGTTCTCTCCAGACTCTCCCACAGGCAATCATGGGCAGGAGAGTGGCCGTCCTCAGAGCTGCCATCAGTGGCTTGCTGGCCGGCCGTAGAGTGCTGTTTGGAAGAGGGTCTGGAGCCCACTTGCTCTGAAAGGAGCAATGATGTTGGAGGCCTATGGAAATTCTCAGTGAGTGGCACATCCTTGGGATACTAGTAGAAAGGAAATAAGTTCCAATGCAAATCAAATGTGATCAGTTTTAATTCAAATTTGGGAGGCAGCTCACAAAACTCCAGATCTGGAAAGTAAAATCTTACCTCTTCCATCACAATAATGTCTGACCACACAAAACTATTTCACACCAGCAGGGATTGTCCTGAAAAGGACATCTCAGCTCATTAAGCATTGTCACCTGCATGGTAGAGTCCAGATCTCCAGGCTGTAAAGGGTGCTAATGTCAGTAATTAGCTGAAACACATCACTGCTTCCCCATGTGATTGAAAAGATTCTATTCTTTATTGCTTTTAAATCTCAGGAACATGGCTGAAAAAAAGACAAAAAATTCTGGACTAAGGTCAGAATTCCTGAGTTCTCATCTCAATTCTTAGGTTTTCTAGACATATAGATTTTAGGCAAGTCACTTTTTTCTTTCTAGACCTCAAATGTTCATTGGCCAAATGCAGAGGTTATAAATTAGGTTATCTCTAATGTGCCTTCCAATCCTAACATGATATGATTCTATATCTATTGGGCAGGCATAAATTATGATAGATGATGATTGTGTGTGTTGTCTGTGTGGTTGTTAAACAGTCTATCGGCTCCAAATCCAGAAGGCAAAATGATGGTCTTGGTCATTTGGACTCATTGTTGTAGAAATAATATAATCAGAAAATATTAATATTCATCATGAACACAATTTTTATATTTCAAAAGCCGGGTTGGAGAAACGTCTAACCTTTCTGTCCTGAATTTCCCAGCCATTGTGATTAATTATGATGATACATGTTTGGCTTTAAGACATTAAATCCACATCATTCATCTTGTAACCATATTCTGTCCTGGTCTCAGTTAATACCCAATCTTCAATAACAGGTTACTCCAATAGAAATATCAGTACTAAATTAGAACATATTTGTGTTCATATCAAAGCTTTTTTTTCTTCTAAATTTTTGGTTCTATAACCTCTGAAGTATTACATGACATATATTGATTTTTGTTTTTCATTAGTGAGTAATCAAGAGATTTTTAAGAATTTAATTTTCCTTATTTATATTTGCTCAGGGAAATGTGACCAACTTAGACTAAATCATGAAATGGCTCTCTACCATCTCATTAGTAATGATTAAATGCTCCTTGAGCACCTATTCTGGCAGTTTTTTGTGCTAGGCACTGGAATGACAAATATATGGCATAATCATTGTATATAAATGGTTTTGACTCCATTTGATGAAGCAAGCCATAATGTAGGTCTACGATCCTTTGACAGCAAATGGGTAAAATCTCATTTGACAGCAAAACCTGTCTTGAAGTCATAAGGTCGAAAAACATGAGTTGAATTGGCATGAGGCTAAGCCTCACTTACTGTTGCACTGCAGAAATTTTATTGCATTTGATGACAGGTTGCTGCCCTAGATCTCACTAGGAGTGTTACGGAGCAAAATTCAAAAATGTACACATTCTAAAATACATCTGGCCCTAAGAGTTTTGGGGTTTTTTATTTGTTTGCTTGTTTGTTTTGTTTTTGTTTTTGAGACAAAGTCTCATTCTGTTGCTTCAGCTGGAGTGCCATGGCATCATCATAGCTTGCTGCAACCTTAAACTTCTGGGCTCAAGCAATCCTCAATCCTCAGCCTCCAAAGCAGCTGTGACTACATTTGCCTTACACCACATCCAGCTAATTTTTCCATTTTTTGTAGAGACAGGATCTCACTCTTGCTCAGGCTGGTCTTGAACTCAAACTCTTGAGCTCAAGCAATCCTCTCACCCCAAGAGCTTTAAATAAGAGATTATAGAACAAGATAGCCCTTGGTGACTGTCAGCTCAATGGACAAGTGCCTTGAGCTTTTAGAAGAGGGTAAACTACTGAATTCTTAGCAGGTCAAGGGAAACTTACAGGGATAATGCTTAGCTGACCCTAGAAGGATGTCCTCAAACAAGCAAATCATAGGAGCATTTTGTAACACAACTCCAAAGACTGCCATGCCCATCATAGTCTGTGAGTAGCCCCCCGTAACCTTATGTGGTCACTGGCAGAGAGCCAGTACCAAGTAGGAGAGACCAGCAAGCCACGAAAGGCACAGAAAAGGGAATGAACATGGTGTATCCAGGGAGGGATCCATGAGTTAACCAGTACAGCCAGATCAGAAAGTTTATTTAAAGAAGCAATATGCAATGGATCAATAAGATATAAAGTTGGACTCTGGGTTATTCACAAGAGGGAATGTCTCTCTTCCATAATATCATGTATATAAGCAAAATTCTACTCAAAGGCCAAGTAGGAATGTGAACACAAACAAAAACTCAAAACTTTAGCCCGGGCAGTTTCCTTCTTTTCTAAGAAATGCCGTTTGGCACAAAGTACAATCAGAGAGGAATTTTTGAAGAGTGTGTTACATAAGCTTTCATCCTGCAAGCCTCTGTTAGGCAGAAGTGTTTTGGAAGACAGAAACCTGATAATTCTGAACTTTTCACTATACACTTTTTCTGAGAAATAAGAAACCAAATAGGGCTTATGCTAGCAGGCTGAAGATAAGCATGTTTTAAGTTTCATCCACTCCTGTATATGGCCTCTTGTCCTCAAAAGATTTGATTGCTGCTGTAATGAAAAATTGCTTAACAAACAATAAGTTAGTATCATTTTGCTTGCAAACGGGGAAAGCAATGGAACCAGGATGATCCGAACTTTTTCCCCACTTGTTCATAATTTATTTACTCAACAAATACACACAGAGTACATCATGTGTAGGGTACTATGTTAGGCATAGCTGCAGATGAGAGGCCAGCCAGCATTTTTAAAGCAGAGAGAAAACAAGTGTTAGAATAAGTGTAAGAGAATATGTGATTAGGGCAATAAAGACAATGGGAGCATGGTGAATGAAGAGATGATTTGCTGGTTGGGGAGAGGGAAATAAGGAAAGGCATGATGCAGGAGGCAACTTTTGAACTGGATCTTGAGGGCATACTTAGACCAGCAGAAATGGGACTGATAGGCAGAGATGGAAGATCCAGGCAGACTGTTGAAGACACATGCACAACATCCTGGAATTAGCCCCTGACCATGCCCTCAAGTTACTTATGTTCTAGGAAGCACATTAGATGAGAGATGAACGCAGTTATAATCCAAGATCGATGGTGCTAATGTGCCCACAGCCACTTAGATCTCTGGTTCTAGGGCAAGCTCTCTCAGCCAGAGGCAGAGTCTGAGCTGAATGTCTTCCTTACTGGCTCAAACCACACCTCATACAGAAATGGTGAAAATGCATGCTCTCTGGAGCGATTGTCTGCTGTTATATAATACGTTTGTTTTTCTCTGTTTGGAGAACAACCTTTTTGGGAAAATTCCAAGGAGCCATAGCATGAGCACTTTTGTCTCCTCGTGTTATGATTGGTTGGGGTCAAGGGCCACAGAGCAGAGATTTCTTCAAATGGAAATATTCCAAGGCCTTATCTGTGTTTCCCAGAGCTGAGTCTTACATTTTGTAACCAGTTTCCAGGCAATGGCTCAGCCCTCCCTCCTTTCAGGAAGCAAATGAGAAACCTCCCTCCCGCCTCTTCTCACAAACATCAGCAAAAGGCACCAGCTATGGGTGAATGGGAAAGATTCAAACCTGACAGTCTGCCAGGCATGAGCCTTCACCCTTTTTCTGATCGTCTCAAAAATTTCAAAGTGAGACTAAAAGAAGTTAAAATCTCTGAGCCTAGATATTTATGAGAAATACAGCAACCGTGCCTGAATAGAGGAAGATTGTATTTTCAACTTGAAGAGAAACACTGAGGCCTCAGGCAGCTCCCCATCCCACCTCACCCCACCCCCCTGCTTCCCCACCAAAACACAGTCCTCTCAATTTTCTAGAACTTTTTGTCTCCATCTTCCAGAGGTCAGCTGCGGTGAGAGGGAGGTACACATCTTGAATCCAGCAGAACATGACATTCCATCCTCTCCTCCATTGCACGAGAGTCCCTTCATGACCTAGGGAAGCAGAGCCTGACATCTTTTAAATGTATTTTCAAGGCAGCACATTGTTTGCGCTTTTATCCTGCCCTTGCAACAGAGAGGAAATGTTTATTTTCAATGTAGCCTTTGACCGCTTCTCAAAAAGAAGCCATTTTCAATTACACATTGGCTTTAAAATAAAGTACCAAGATTTAACGCATGTTCTAAGGCTTCTGGTTTCCTGTGTTTCTTTGGGGAGGACTAATACCACGAACTGGTGAGTTAAAGAATTCGTTAAGCACAGAATTCATTTACAGCAAGCAGTGGTTCTCAAAGTGTGGTTCCTGGACCGGCAGCGTTAGTATCACCTGGAACTCCCACTCTAGACATGCTAATCAGAAATTCTGGGTTGGGGCCCAGGAATATATGATATAAGGAGCCCTCCAGGTGATTTTAATTACGCCCAAGTTGGGATACCACTTCAATATAGGGTTCTGTTGCTGATGAGGAGTTTGCTAAACTCCATATAGCAATTGAATAGGCTAGAAGTCACAGGCTCCTTTAGACTGTTTTGTTGTGTTTTTTAACATGAGTCTAAGATGGGAACCAGTGGTGGTGTAGGAAAAAGCAAGAAAACTCTTAAGTGACTGTCAAGACAGAGCTAATACGAGAGGTAATTAGAGTAGGAGGTGTCCTTGGACCACCTCGAGCACATAAACAGTTTGTTGCATATAGAATCTTTCCAAATGAAGTCTCACCAAATCCACTAAGGCAAGCACACGCACAGTCCTCTGTTCAATCTGGGGACTACAAATGAAGAGTAATCCAGAAACTTACAGAGAGATACTTGGGAAGGACAAAAACTGACATTTTGAATAAATGTCTCTGTGTTTCTGGAACATGTTTCAGGGGGTGAGAGTCTCCTTCCCTCTCAGACCCGGTACTGGAGACTGTTCTCCCCAGCCAAGACTCTGGTGGAAGTGTGGCTAAAGGGAAGTGCTGATCCCTTCAGACTTAGAATATTTGGGCCAACTGGAAACTTCTTTGGTAAATTTCATTGTTGATATCTTATTCAATCATATGGATAACATTAATTTTCATTAAACTACATTTGATGGAATGCTACTTACAACCTCTGTGCAGTTGGTTCTGTGTAGTAAATATACATAAGTATGGCCCTTCCCACCATCTTCAGCAACTATGCAAAGATGAAAACAAGGGATCCTTGAGGAGTGACAAAGGGCCAGGCAGCATGCTAACTCATGGGGCACGTCATTCTTCTGATTGGATACTTAGCCATTTTACTGCTCGTCTGTGAAATCTATGTTTGTGTGTACATAAATGTGTATATGTGAGCGTGTGAGTGTACCTGTGATTGAATCTCGTGTTAGAACTGTGCCAGGCAAATGCACTAACACATTGAATAAAGGAAATCCTTTTTACCAGTTCACTATCAATGATAATCACTGATAGTCAATGAGATTTGTAGCAAGTCTCACGGTTAAGAGACTACTCAGGAGACACAAAAGAAATTATGTTTTCTATGTTCAACCTTGTCTCTAAAATCCTAACATAAATTAACATATTAAGGAAAATAATAGGTATGGCACTGTGATCATAGGAACTCATTTATGTTGATTCACTTCTCTAATGCTTGATATTGTTTCACATCTGAGTCTTTCACTAACATATATTCATTAGTCTTTATAGTATTTCCTCTATTAACATCACCCTACCCTATTTTATGACAAGGAAATAGAAACTTTGAGTAATATAGAGATTAAAGGCAAAGCTAAGCCTCTTGCTCCACAATTTAGTGTTCTTTCCAAGAGCTATTTGACTATCATTTTTTTCTAAATAGCACATGAGGGCATTGAGAACCAAGAGGATATATTCATGTCACCACTTACACAATACTCTTCATATATGAAGTAGGTATTACTTTTCATAAATATTATTAAAAACATTGTACCTATTTTTTTTACATATATGTATATCTAATATATATACCCCTATGTCAATACATGTATGTATATATAAAATGGGTACAATGTATATATGCATGCATTGTATATACTTACTCTATATTTGTACTCTATACAAAATTGGCACAATGAATTTAATCATATCTATGAAAGAGTACTATCCACTTCATATATGAAGAATATTACATGTGTATATATATGTGCATGTGTGTATATATATATAATACACAATAAAAATTTGAACAAGAGTATAAAGGAGATGTGAAGAGGGTCGTATAGAGAGCAGAGAAATTTGTCCTGGACATCTGAAGAAAGGATTCCCAGAGTAGGTGCCATCTGATCTGGACTATGACAAATATACAGAAGACAAAAAAGAATATTCTAAGTAGAAGGAAAAGATTCTGCAAAGACACGATGAAACAAGGTCAGTGATAAGATAAAGGGTGTAAAAGGGCAAGTGGTAGAAAATAAGGATAAACAGGAAGTCTGGGCCAGATGATAGTCTTATATGTCATGCTGAAAATTTGTCATTTATGATGTCTACCGCAGAGAACCAAGCGAGGAAGAGGTCAATTATATGACTTGAATTTTTTAGGAAGAGAACTCCGGCAGTACTGTGGAGGACGGACTAGCGTCTACCTGAATGAGTGGGGTAAATGGAAAGGCAGAATCAAGGAAAACACTGCTATTTCCATTGAGAAACTGAGCGGATTGTAAATCTTCCATCTGAACTAAGTAATCTCAAAGGACTAGGTCTAGAACAGAAAATAATAGTGACAAATTAGGATGAGCTAAATTTGCAATGCTTGTGAAAGATGTCACAAAAGAAGTTTGGAAATACAGATCTGGGGGACAGAAGAGAGGGATTTCATATTAGTATGAGTAAAAACAGTCATTGGATCCACAGACATGGATGGAGTCAGCCAGGGAGAGGGTGTGGAACCAAAAGAAAATAAGAAGAGAACCCCAGTTGGGAAAGGAAAAGAAGGGAACCAAAAAGGGATAATTAGAAAAGTAGAAGAGGAAATCAAGAGAGAGTAATGTGCTGGAATGTAGGGAGAGAAGTTTGAAGGAGTTAGCAAACCCAACAAATGGACCATTAACATGAAAATTCCAAAATCTGTTTGGAAGAATTCATGAGGAAGAAGAGACAGGGTAAAAATGGCAAAGGATATAAACAAAACATTGCCACAGGAGGAAAAAAAATGAACCATAAACATGTTTTTGAAATTTCAATCTGAATTATAATAAAAAAATGTAAAAATTCAAATAATAAAATGCCATTTCTACCTATAAGATTAGGAAAAAAGATTTAATACAAAGTAAGCAATGTTGGCAGGTTGTAGCGAAAAGTGATCTTTCTCAAATGGTGATGAGTAAAAGTGAGTCAAATGAAGAAGGAGAAGGGAACAGTGGTCCCTTCCAAGAGACCCCTGTCCACAAAGTTCTGGAGAGAAGAAGAAGCATGGCACATTAGAAGAAATGGAGAAAATCCTTAATGGCTTCAAATAAAGCTGAGACTGGAGAGGGAAACAGGGCCTCTAGTGGTGATGGAGAGTCTCGTCCTAAAGACTCAGTGAGAATCTGGACCTTACTGGGCAGCTACGTGGATCAAAAGTCACACAGACCCTGGACGTAACACCTTGCTCTGTCTCTACCAGTCTCTGTAAAGACATAAAACCACAACTTGGTAATATAATACTTTGATAATCAACAAAAGTATATCTGGATGCAGTGTCATGGCTTTTAGTAAAAAGTACCTGAAGGCAAAATGAATATTAGGTAAAAAAAAAAAAAAAAAAAATTAAGCCACTAGGAAATCATAGCTGAAATTCCTATGCATATATTTAAAATTTACATCTTACATTGAACTGCAGAGGCCTGGGCTCATTCAGCTGCCCTCTGCTTCGATTTAATAAGCTATAGCTTCACTGACTACCTTTTCTTTTTTTATAATAAAAGAAGTATAACCAGAGCCTCAACGCCTATGTTTGTTAGTCTCTCTCTGAGAAAAGAAAATGTCACCTTCAAGCATCTGTCACAGATTCATCACTACCTCACCCTGCTAACCCTCTGAGCTTTGCACCTATTAAGAGACTGACTCATATTACAGACCTGCCTTTTTAACGTATTAAATTAAGGAAATCCTTAAGCTCTGTTAGGGTTTGGCCCCATACTAAGCATCCACACCCAGATGCCTTCAGGGAATAGACCAACACCTAAATGAGTAAAACAGACAGATTGCCTATTAATCCTTCTGTTGACAGAGAGAAATTATTCTTTACTTCCATAAAGAAATTTGCAGGTCCAGACAGCCAAATTTTCTCAATTTTTTAGAGAAGCCTGGTATTTATATTTTCATCTGTTGTTTTCTGGATTTTTAATGTTTAGCAACTAATTTTTTAAAAAAGCTAAAAGATTTTTTAGCTTTAAATGGGCCAGATAAAACTCAGTGACGGCAGTTTTCAGCCTAAGGGCTTCCAGTTGAAGACCTTATCCTTACCTTCCCTAAAAATGATATGTATTGCCATTTTCCAACCACCATGTTCAAAGTTCAAAGGGAGTTTAAAGATCTCTTAATTCAATCCTTGGTTGCTATTTGTGTCCTCTCTACAATATCCAGCTTCCTCTTTAACATCTTTAACATCTCTTCAGATACATAATTCATTCATTATCCTCTGGAGCACCCTTCAGATAACTGACTATCTTTGGCATTTACCCAGTGTGACCTCCTGGATAAATTTACAGTGGTGGACACCAGCCCTGTGAGATAGAAAGAGTCTGTAAGTGCCAGGTTCAAATGCAGGAACCACGGCTACCTGCTCAACAACTAAAAGTGAAGCATTGAATTGATTCCAAATTGAACTTTTAATCACTTAATTGAATATTGAAAAAGGAATAATTATTTCCAGGAATCTGTCCTATAAAAATATTTGCATAATGCACAAAAATGGATGAACAAGGACAATCAGTTTCATTTGGAAAACGAAACTGGAAATAATTCAAATATCCACCATAACGTAAAATAGCATGCAGTAAAATATGACATGGAACTCTTTCTGAAATATATTGTTTAATGAAAAAAGCAAGTAACAAAATAATACACCCAATATTTTCTCATTTATATTAATGTACATGTATGTATCTTTATGTATATAAATATTATGTAGACACAGAAGGAAATGTCTGAAAGCCAATTGTCATCAGCGGTTTTCTCTAAAGATTGGATTGGCACTGGGAATGGGAGGGAGGGGTAAGGATGGTTACTTTTTCTCCTATATACTTTTGTATTGTTTAAATTTTTCAATGAAGATGTTTTCATATGTGACTCGTATTTTATTTCCTGAGAAATTAACTTTTCAAAAAGAGGTACCAAGCAGCCTAGAAAACACCTACAAGATGCCTTATGGGGGAACCTCATGAAAACAAGGGAAAATGAAAGATTTTGTTTATGAATTCCAGTCCCAATGCAAATTATTTTTCTGCTTTCTCAACGACACTACTTTGTCTTGTGTATCCTATTACCACTCCCTGTGTTCAGATGACTGTGTTTGTGCATTATATAACAATATTTTTGTGTTACTGCCATAGAGGGCTGTGATTAGTGAGTTATGTACTCACTGGCATGCACTTGATGATTAGAACAGTCATGGATAAGCTAACAAAAGTTGCGTCAAAGCTGTGGGCAAATAGTAAACTCACAGTGCTCAGCCTGTGGGTAAATATTCTGGGGCCAGAGGTTCCAAGAACAATAGTAGCAGGACATTTTGCCTTGTACATAAGAAAGGTAAGAATAATGGATGCATGAAAGTCCCCAGGTAACTTATGTAATTGATGTTTCATAATGGATCACCCAGATCAATGCTGAGGTCTGGAAAGAAATGACCACAGGTGTTGATAATGCCCTGCCACCCCCTATGTACCCTTGACTCTGCTGCAAGTCTGGCCACAGCATGCCCCTCCTCAAAACCCTCGAACGGCTCCTCTCATCACTTTATGGATAATATCTGAACCGTATAGCAAAGAAGGCCCTCCATGATCTGGCTCCAGTCTTCCTTGTTCTTACCTCTCCCTTTCTCTCTCTTAATAATCTGGCAGTACTGGACTGGTCTCCTAAACTCATACCACACTGATTCTCACCTCTTTTCCCCAGTTTGTGCTGTTTCTGAAGGCAAAATGAATATTAGGTTAAAAAAAAAAATTTAAGCTACGAGGAAATCATAGCTGAAATTCCTATGCATATATTTAAAATTTACATCTTACATTGAACTGCAGAGGCCTGGGCTCATTCAGCTGCCCTCTGTTTAGATTTAATAAGCTATAGCTTCACTGACTACCTTTTCTTTTTTTATAATAAAAGAAGTATAACCAGAGCCTCAACGCCTATGTTTGTTAGTCTCTCTCTGAGAAAAGAAAATGTTACCTTCAAGCATCTGTCACAGATTCATCACTACCTCACCCTGCTAACCCTCTGAGCTTTGCACCCATTAAGAGACTGACTCATATTACAGACCTGCCTTTTTAATGTATTAAATTAAGGAAATCCTTAAGCTCTGTTAGGGTTTGGCCCCATGCTAAGCATCCACACCCGGATGCCTTTTCCTCACCCCACACTATCTCCTCCACCACCACCTTGGACAACTCCTGCTCTTTGCTATTTATCTTTATTCTTTCTTCATAGTGGATTTTCCTGGAAACCTTTGTCCTCACTGTTCTTTTGCCCACACTTGGCCCACAGACCTCCCCTTCCCCATGAAAACCTGTTATCAAGGGGGGAAAAAATCTGACAAAGTAATTAATGCTCAGTTTTAAATAACTGACATCTGCTGACATTGTTGAGCCTTTCTAGGCAGGGTTGTCAGATTTAACAAATAAAAATACAGGACATGCAGTTAAGTTTAAATGTCAGATAAACTATGTACAGTTTTTTGGTGTAGGTATACAGCCCATGCAATATTTGTATTTTATCTGGCATCCTTATCCCCTGGCTATCTGGATTTTATCAATTTAGCAACTACTGTGTAAGGTGCTGTGCTTACAACACGGGAAGAAAGCAGCAATATCAAAGGTTTTGTCTAAATGAAATGGATAAAGACCACAGAGTGGGTCTTCAAGTAGCAACCAGAAGATGGAGAATGCATTTTTCTGGCCAGAGCCTTCCTATCACCCCAGAATTATATACCCTGAGGGCAAGGCCTCCTCCTAAGTCTGACCTTAGTGTGTCCAAATGCTCATTCTTCTGTGAGCCCTCTTCTCTCTGCCATAACTCTCACCTCTGTTCTAAGACTCCCAAGTCTAGTCTTTGGCTCTTACATATTTTACATATTTTACTTCCTCGTGGATATCCTGGCACCAATTCTGAAAGCAGATTCCAAATAAGCTGCACACCAAGAAGGCTCTTGTTCCTAGTATATGGTGTTCCACAAGGCTTAAAAATCTTCCAAACACTTTTATTGTTTCCCTCTTCTTAGCCATTTATAGTTATGAGGTCATCAAAATCTCAGAATAGAAACATCTGTGAGAATAGAAGAGGGAAGGTCAAACCGCAAGATACCCATATTCTCCTTGTACTGCTCCCTATGCGCACGTATACACAAACTCAGATTGAATGTGGAGTACATTGGGCTAAAGTAAACAAATTAACCCTGTGGGCAATCTCTGTTCTTGTTGCTGGTTTAAATCAGGACTCAGCCATTCCCTAAGTAAATGCAATCCTATGTAATGTTAGCAAATAATTCAGATTTGTTTTCTGTGGGAAGAGAGGGGAATACAATTGACATCAAAAGGCAAAGCTTCATAAAAAGTCCTCAATCGACATCTCTGCTTCCTCTCAAAATTTTTATATGATGACTTGTCACCCCCACCCTCTTGTCAACTCTTTCTCCTCAGAGCTTCTCCATCCTCTGATTCCAAACTAACTGCCTCCTCCATCTTCTCCCCAATATAGGAGAGAAAAGATTTCTCACTCATTGCAAAATTCATGGCTGAGGCCTCCATGTCAAAAGACAGATCAACAAGAGAAAAGCATGCAAATTTATTTAATATAAGTTTTACATGACACGGGAGCCTTTAGAAATAAAGACCCAAAGAAACAGGGAAAAGTGTGTATTTTTCTGCTAAGGGTGATAAAGGATTAGATACTTGTGGAGAAGTACAATTGGACAAAAGGGTATAAAGGAAAATAAAAATCTCAGGACCCCCAAGCTCATTATGTCAAAGGGAAAATTAAGCCTGGAGGCTGAGTCTGGCAATACTGCCTTTCCAAATGAATAACTGTTACTTCACAACCTTGTGTCAAAGCATTATACGCCAGCCAGAGCCCCACAGAAAGGCATAAGGCCTTAGGCATCTGTGATGAAAGCCTTCACAAATTGCTCTTGTTTGCTTTCAGACTTTTCAAGATATATATATCCTTGCATAAAATAAGGACATGTCAATTTTAATTTTAGGTCTATGAGCCAAGTCTCACTCCAAAATCTAAGGTCTGTTAGGTTTTACACTGATAATGCTTATCTTCCCATATACAGAACAAAGACAAGATGAGATCAATCATTCCTCCACCTAGCCCCCCCTCTTTCTACATGCCTTCCCTCTTTTTAAGAAAGTGTATAAATACTAAGTCTACCAAAATCCTCTTCGAGAGCACAAGTCATAGAGGTTTTCTGTGACTCATGTTTTTCCAGGGCATGCCCTCAAGCTCTGGCTCAATAAACCCGGATTGATTAAGACTCTTGCTCCAGTCACTTGTTTTGGTTAACAAGGGGTCAAGGGGTAGGGTCTAATGGTAATAATTTAGCATTTAGAATAATTGAGAATTTAGCAAGACCTGTTTTTTTCAGATTCTTCTCTGTGTCCCTGTGTCTTCAGAGATGATGACATTCCTTTCCTCCAGAATGAGGGAGGACCTCAAAATGAGGGCCTCATTCAGAGGAAAATCAGAGAATTCTTTTATGATCTGTTTCAGGAGAGAAGGGCAAGGGGAAGACAAGGAGAACTTCCTGTGAATGCTGTTTCTCAAATGCCACGGTGTCATATTTGGGGGTAACATGTTTTCAATTCCGTCACTACCAACCTTCTGCTCTTTTCTCATTAGAACAATTCAGTTCTCTCTGGCTTCTCCAACCCAGCACCCTCACACATATTAATGGAAAAATATCCAAACTCTGTAAAATAATTCAAAGAGGTTTGTTCTGAGCCGAATGTGTGTGACCAAGCCAGAGCGCATGGCCTCAGGAGGTCCTGAAGAAAGGTGCCCATGGTGGTAGCTCGTTTATGATCTGGTTTTATACATTCATGGAGACAGGAATTACAAGTAAGACTCTAAGTCAAGAGATGGAGGGCAAACATCGGTTTGGCCCAAAAAGGTTGTACTTCTCAAAGCTGGGGCTTATAGGTTATAGATGAGTTTAAAGCTTCTTTGATTTGTTATCAGTTAAAAAAAATTAAGCCTTGTCTAAAAGCTTGGAATGTTTTGACTTAAGATAAGGATGTCTGTTAACCAGAGACAAGCCATGATCTGTTGAGTAAATTGAGGACCTGCAGGTGTGGTTTAAGCTTTGTCTTCTATAGCCTTAGGCCTGTTAATGAGTTACAAAGGGTACCTCCAAGAAAGGAAGGGGTATGACCAGGCATGTCTGACCTCCCTTCTCATGGCCAGAAACTCAGCTTTAGGGTATTTCAGGGGTCCCCTTGGCCAAGAGTTAGCTGGGGGGCTTAAGATTTTATTTTACTTCACACACCTGTCATCCCAGTCAACAAAGGATCATCTTTTGGGAACATCTGGGAACTGTCCATACAACTACTTTTCTACTTTTTCTTATGTGTTATAATTGTTTGTCCTGTGACAGGAAATCAAGAGCAGCCTTGAATGGTAGACTTTAGGGTGGAGAAATTCATTGTAAGTGGGAAAGAGTAGAAACAAGACCAGTTAAAAAGCCATGGCAAAATTACATGTCTTATTTTAATAATTCAGGAGTTATGATAATTTTGATAAGAATATGGCTGAAGTATCCCTTCATCTAAAAAAGTATTTCATAAACATTTAATACCATAAACAGAATTGTAAGAGAAAGCCTAAACTATTATATAATATAAAATATCTTAAATATTTTGGAAGCAATCACAGTCCCACAATTAATATACTAGTTATAAACTATTATTTGCTTTTGAAAATATGTTCTTGAAAGACTTTCACTGGGAAACAATTTGTTCGGCAGCTGAAGTATGTGTATTAAGTGACACATAATATTTACTCAATAAATATTTATAAAATAAACACACACATTCCTCATTTACTTAAAAATAACACGGCATTCAAGTATTACACCACTTGACTGGCTTTGCCACCAGCTGGTAGCAACCCTACCAGTTGCTATGAATAAAGTCTTCTATCCCTGAAATATTCTCTTAGAATAAATAGGAGCTATAATCCTAACATATAAATATTTTAAAATAGACCAGAAATTATCCTTGACTTACAGCTTTAAATTACACAAAATATAGTAGGATTAAAATTTATGAATGTGTCTGCAGAGAAGAAAGCCAAAAAAAATTCATATCATTTTCTTTCTTAAATATGGGTCATATTGAAGGTGTTAAAAGACAAATCATACCATCAAATCTGTTTTTGTAGATTTTAACTGGCTTTTATTTGCAATTCTAGAATCAGGCAGCAGTTTGGACCAAAAATGGCTGAGAATGCTCCACCCCACTCCATGTGGTTATGATTTTAGCCAGAGAAAAGGAAGTCACATACAGAAGACAGCAATGAAGTACAGAAAGCCCAGTTGGCTACAGCTTTCGCCTGTCTTATTTGAACATGGTTTCAATAGTTGGCCACCTGTGACTAGCTGACATTGTACTATTTGTTCCTAAGTTAGGTTTGCAGTTTGTTTACGTGCTGAGCTGGGTTGCAGTTAGGAGGCTTTTAGGCCTCCTTGGGCCAATTTTGGTTTGATAACAGGTTTTAATGAGATTTGGAGGATTTGCTTGAATATAATAAGGAACCTCCTGATAGTGAGGATGGCTAAAAGAAGAACAAGTGATGAAAAATTCAGCATCTCACTTTCTAGGAGGCTTTATGAAAATAATAGTTCCTTATAAGTCTCACTAAATCTCTACGTAGAATTCACAATATCATAGATGCAGTGTGAGCTAAAATTTACTTTTGCTAACTGTGACATCTGTTTTTACCTACGAAAAGCAAATAAAGTGAACAATATTTCAATGGGGAACACTTAGCATATTTAAGAAAACAAACTGTAATCGGGTAGTATTCTAACACAAAATTCATAAAAATAAGAAATATGACAATTATAAATGATTATCTCATGATGAAGAAAATGCCTCCAAGGTCCTTGTCACACTTGAAAGTAATCATACTACATTTATTTAAAAATAAATCATCATTCAAACTTTTCTTTAATCTTCAGTGATACCCTAAAAGATAAATACCAGTCAAACTCTTTACCTTAAATTCAAAAAGTATTATAAATTCAAAACTAATAGGATCGCATCAATAATCCTTAAGTCATCCTAGTTCATTAAGTTACTACTTTAATCCAAATTAATTTATACTAAAGAAGATAATCATTTAGCACCTAGTACATGCAAGGGAATGCGCTAGTAAGAAGAAAACAGCTAGATCCTTCCTCTCAAGAATTTATTATCTAAATGAATACATATACACAAGCGCACATGTAAACAGAAAGTCTGTGTATCTGAGGACAGCGATGGCTGTATCTCACATCTCCCAGGATCTCCTCATCAAATTATTGAAAACAACTAGAAAGAAGAAGTAATTTTACACCAAAACATGCCTTCAGTATAACTTTAAGACAGAGTTTGCCAAAACTGTAAAATAATTGTGAGTACAAAAGAAAAATCACTAAATTATAGCGTGATCTGTCACTGTGCCCTCCCTTCTCATCTAGTCTTAAGACTTTGTAGAAGCAGACCCAAGAAAAACTGCATGGAACATAGATACATGGATGGACAGATAGATAGATAGATAAAAACAAAGGAACAAGAAAAGAAGGAAAGACGGGAGGGAAGGAGGGAAGAAGGAAGGCTGGAACAAATGAACAAATGAAGGAAAATCAAAAGGTTTTCTAGAGATCCACTAGGAGAGTTCTGTTTACATCTCATTGGCCAGCATGGAGATTGTATGGTGACTTCTAAGTGCAAAGTCACCTGAAATAATGATTAATCTTTCCCAGCCTATATAGTGCAAGGTAAAAAGTGAGCTTGGAAGGTTCTGGGTAGCCAACAAGCAGAGTGTGTTTTATCTCTCATATGCCTGAAATATATTATTTCCATCCTCAGACTTGATTAGTAGTTCAGCCGGATATAAAAGGACAAGCTTAAAATCATCTATTACCTTAGACTTTTGAACTCATTGCCTCATTGTTTTCGAGTTTCAGTATTATTGTTGAAAGTCCATTGTCATTGTCATTTCTATTCTCTTTCTTCTATACATGACTTATATTTCCTTTTCTGAATGGTCGTGGGATCTTTTTATCTCTGGAGTTTTGAAATTTTATGGTCAATTGCTTTGGTTTGGAATCATTTTTGTATTTCCAGGTCTGGAAGCCAATCAGTTCAATTGCTACAAAGATCAAACCTCCAGTCTCCATCCAGGATAGAGGAAGGTCAGTCTTGCAGAATAAAGAAGAAAAAGATCTCTCCCTTAAACACACTTTCAACCAATCCCCTGGATGTCCCCTTACCACCTTACCACCATCTTTGCAGTTCCTGATGCCTCCAGTCACTGAGCTTTCTTTATGAGCATGGATTTTCATCAGCAGTAGAATGTTGATAAGATGAAAAGACCAGAGCAGAAGGAACTAATTTTTTTCTTCACCTAAATAAGATAAAAACCCACAAAACTATTAGAAATAGCTGAAAATTATTGAAGTCTTCTATCTATGACTGGATAGCTTACATCAGTCCAACGTTTCCACTGAGAACAACCATAAAAACTAGATAAGACATTATTTTAAAAATGCATATTTGTTTGAAGTAGCAGAGAGCTACCAGGGTAGCAAGAAGAAGGGAAGGAAGGAAGGAAGGAAGGAAGGAAGGAAGGAAGGAAGGAAGGAAGGAAGGAAGGAAGGAAGGAAGGGAAAGAAAGAAAGAAAGAAAGAAAGAAAGAAAGAAAGAAAGAAAGAAAGAAAGAAAGAGAGAGAGAGAAAAAAGAAAGAAAGAAAGACGAGACAAGACTAGGAAGAGTAGACCAGACCAGACAAGACTGGATGAGGAAGACGAGACCAGACTGGATGAAGAAAAGGAGACCAGACTGGACAAGTAAGAGGAGACCAGACGAGACAAGACTGGACAAGGAAGAGAAGACCAGACTGGATGAGGAAGAGGAGACCAGATCAGACAAGGAAGAGGAGACCAGACCAGACCAGACTGGATGAGGAAGAGCAGACTGGACGAGGAAGAGCAGACCAGACAAGAAAGAGGAGACCAGACTGGATAAGGCAAAGGAGATCAGTGCAATGAGTCTGGACAAGGAAGAGGAGACCATACCAGACGAGACCAGAAGAGGAACAGGAGATCAAACTGGAGGAGGAAGAGGAGACCAGACTGGGCAAGGAAGAGGAGACCTGACCAGATGAGACCAGATGAGGAACAGGAGACCAGACCAGATGAGGAAGAAGAGACCAGACCAGACTGGAAGAAGAAGAGGAGACCAGATCGGATGAGGAAGAAGATACCAGACCAGACGAGGAAGAGAAGAGAAGAGAGAGAAAGAAAGAAAAGGAGAAAGAGAAAAAGAAAGAGAAAGAAAGACATACCCACCCATCACATTCAAGGAAAGATTTCACTGTCTTGCTCAGAGGCAGGCCTTTGAGGCAAAACTTGAATAAATAGAGCCTAATGGTTAAGAGCTGCAAGGTAGGGTGGTCCATGCTGGAGTATCCTAGTCAGTGCACACAACACCATTCTCACCCCACACAGCAGTGACCACCCAGAAAT
>CAUYRT010019190.1:0-72151 GCA_963574885.1 Lepilemur ruficaudatus
GAGGCCGAGGCGGGTGGATCGTTTGAGCTCAGGAGTTCGAGACCAGCCTGAGCAAGAGCGAGACCCCGTCTCTACTACAAATAGAAAAATTAATTGGCCAGCTAAAAATATATAGAAAAAATTAGGCGGGCATGGTGGCGCGTGCCTGTAGTCCCAGCTACTTGGGAGGCCGAGGCAGGAGGATCGCTTGAGCCCAGGAGTTTGAGGTTGCTGTGAGCTAGGCTGACGCCACGGCACTCACTCTAGCCCAGGCAACAGAGTGAGACTCTGTCTCAAAAAAAAAAAAAAAAAACAAAAAAACTTGTCCCTCTTCCTCTGTCTTTTAGTGGTGATACCATTGACCAGTTTTATGAGAAAGAAACTTGATAAACATCTTTGATTTTTTTTATCCTCTTCTCTCCATATTCAATCAGTGATTAAGACACTTTGGTTTTCCTAATAATAAATATTACCATTTAGTATTAGGAAATAATAATAATAAATTCATTCTCTTATCTCCTGACCCCAAGATCATTCCCATTTCATAAGTAAAGACCTGCTCTTTTCTAGCTTTGATTGCTGAAATTGTATAACTGTCTCTATTTCCGGTCTTGTTCTTTGTTTTGTACTCACAGTCTAAATCATCCCTAGAGTGATCTTTCAGAAATGCAAATGTGATCATGCCATTCTCTTGCTTGAAATCCTTCAATGGCTGTCCATTGCCTTCATGATAAAATCCAAAGTGCCTTTCCTCCTCTTTACTGCCTTCCTGTGTTGGACTGCTTTAGGGAAGATGGGCTAGAGTAATAGTTTAATCTCTAGCTATTTCATGCTTGGCTTCACTTTACTGAGGCTGCCAATTAGTGATTTAGAGGTGAACTCTTAAGTGCTCTGCTGTGAAGTGAGCCTTGGCCTTGAAGAGATCAGCCTATTGTCACTAAAAACCTGCACTGACTTGAACCTGTAACCTGTAGTTGAACATCTATGAAGCCCCTTTGCTATCCCCTGAGTCATGAAAGTGAGCTACAGAAATGCTTTGGTTATTTCTAGGTCCTATTTGGCCTAAATAAAGAAATATATCTTTAACTTTCTGATATTTAAATTGTAATATTTTCAGACATAGATGATAGTCTTTTTTTCTTCTACTTTTCCTCCTCTTATAATTGCTTTTCACAGAGAGGTGAGTAGATCTTCTCAGCTCTACTGACTTTTACAAAATGGTGCATGAGTGGCTTCATTTTCTTGTCTTGTCATCTGTTCTTTCTGGTATAAGGAATGGAAAGTAACAATGACTGGGTATGATCATATCAGCAGGAAACATCCTTGCTCCTGGCTGATTCACAAATTGCCCCTGTCTTGCTTGCCATGGAATAGACAAGAAATTTAAAGGGGCTGCACATATGCTTATAAAGGTAGGAAAGGATCAGTAAATAAAAAAGGGCTATATAAATCTCAAAGACCCACACAGGAAAAGATATAGGTAATTCAGTATTTAGAGAGAGAGAGAAAAGAGAAGAGGAATCTGTTTTCTTATAAAAAATCAATTTTTTATTTAATATTAATAATTTGCCTTTTCAGCAGATAAATAAAATATGGTTTATGCAAAGTTGACAACTAGGCAATTATCGAGGCAAACTTTTCCCTCTCTACCTATTATTCCTGTCCTATATCCTGTAAGAAATTATGATTGTCAAGAGAAAAAACCCCAACATTATGCATCTTACACAAGGATGTCCTCCACCAGAGTGTGAAGGGCACTGGGATTGCGGATGAGTTTGTCAAGGAAGCTGACAATGTCGGTAAATTTTGGTCTGTGATTTCTCTCCTTCTGCCAGCAATGGAGCATTAGTTGGTGTAGAGATGCTGGACAGCCCATGGGAGCTGGAAGTCTGTACCCTTCTTCAATGGACAGAATGACCTAAATGCAAACATACACAGATTATTCTCTTATTTGGGAGACAATAACATATATGCTAAGTTACAATTCCTTTTTTATACAAGCAGTAGAAACCAAAATAATGGTAAGCATGAAACCACTTGTGAGTACAAGGGGTCTAAATAAGGATAAATACAAAAGTTGTGAACGAAAACTGCAAGTAGCTTCATTGCATCTGCTGACCCCACCTGAGAGGAAAATACGTTTTAAACGTGCTTCCAGTATACAGAAGGTAGGTTAAGTTTCCTTACAATCTCAAGATTTTGTTTTTCTGTGATTTAGCTGGAACATCTCAAAACCCAGTTAGAACATCAGAAAGTAAGCATAAGATTGATGCATTTAGTACAAACTACATGTAACAAACGTTTTAAGTAAAATTTAAGTAACATTCTGCTGAAGCACTGATTTCCTGAGTCATTTTTTATCCTTTTATTATAATGACAATGTGTATTCTTTTTCTAACCTTGATTCCTTTTTTTTGTCTTCATTTATTTAATTCCTCTTCTTTTCTGGCTTTCCCTTAGTCTGACACTGACCTGATTATAAAGTCATCCTTCCATAACTTCCAAGGACATGTAACCCTTGAAATGCTATTAATGGCTAGTTTAATGCCACAGAGCAGTAAGAGCATTCAGCCTATTTCTGGGCCAGCGTGCTCTAACAGAACTTCTGTGATGAAAGAAATGTTTTGTTTGTACAACATGGTAGCACATTGTCTCACTTGGCTATGGAGCACTTGAAATATGGCTAGTAGGAGAGAAACAGAATTTTTAATGTTAATTAGTTTTAATCAATTTAAATTTCAATTTCTATAGACATGCGTGGCTAATGGCTACTCTATGAGACAGTGTGGCCATCAGGAAAGGAATCTTGTATAAGAACTAAAGTTAAGAGTAAGAACAAGATAACAATAAATATTTCCCTTGGTAGTCAGGAAATTACATACAAGATAAGGTAGGACATTCATCTGTTTAATACATACCTTACCTGTGAATTTCCTAACAATGTGATAAATTGACCCTGAATTTATGTAGCTTAGGTTTTTATGAAACATTCAAAAGTATTCACCTGAACATTTATTCTTATATTATCTCTAGTAGAAAGACAAAGTAAAGGGTTTATTCCCCACATTTTTGAGGTGGGAAAACTGAGAAACACACTAATATTTAAAGACAGGCAAAATTTAACCTTACCCCTGCCATGCCCCTTTCCAAAATCAGAAATGTAAGAATGCAAAATAATTTCTTTTTTAATTGATACTCTTTGACATGACTCTAAAATATTCTTAATTTATGTTAGAGTCAGTTTGTAAAAAAAAAACAACAAACAAAACAAAGGAGCAATAATATGCCTTCAGGAACCTCTTAACTGGTAAGTTTTAGCTTTTTTAGTAATAGGGAATTTCTCATAATCCCATCATTGTCTTTGTAACCAGAATACTTTAGCCTGTCAGAATACCAGCATTTTTCCATTTATTTTATATTCCATTATTGAACAGGATTTTTTCTCATATGTTTTCTGACTACTCTTGCTACCAAGTAGGCTTGAATTTTAAGACTTTTTTTGCACATTTTAGTAAAACAGGATGTTTTAACAGGATGTGTGTAAAAACACTTGCAATGCATCAAAACTATTGCAGATAGCTTAGAGAAGTAACGAAGAAAAGTAGGATAGAATTCCATTATAAAACAACTTTGAAATCTGACCCTTGGAATGCTCAATGGTGTCAATTTACCATAGTTACCTAATTATAAATGCATGGAATAAAATAGGTGACAAGTGAGGTTATATTCTGAGGAAAAATATAGCTGCCTTTATTGTACATCTATCACGTGCTAGGTGCTTTGCATATTTTTCTTCATTTACTGCTTAAAATAACTCAATGTGGTACTTATTATCCTCATTTCTTAAATGAGACAATTTAAATTCAGAAAAGTGAGGAAACTTGCCAAAATTCACATAGCTAGTAAGCGGCAGAGTTGGAATTTGAACTAAGTTCCTTTTAACTTCCAAAATTTGCCTCTTACCATTCCCTAGAAATGCTTTTCAGTTCTCATGACATAACATCCTTTTGTCTAATTAGATATCACCCAACACAATTTTAGTTGTGAATACCATGTTACCTTTTGTCACAGCCTCTGCTAATGGGACTTCAATGTTTTTATTTGGATTCTGTATTTAATATTCTGGGTAAATAAAAAAACACATTTTTTTTTATTGGGGGAAAACTACAAAGCATGTGATTAACTGTACACCTCGGTAAATTCACTGAAAATCATTTAATTGTACACTTAAAATGGAGTGTTGGTTCTACGTAGATACAGTTGGAAAACATTTATTTTATAGCTTGCAAAATGTAATGTCAAACTGAACTGAGTCATTTCTAAATGGTACTGAGTCTTGTGCACCTTTTTATTACTGTATCCATTACATTGCATTGTAATTTTTTCATCTGCCTTTCCTCTAAGGCTATACATACTTGAAAGCAGGAATTATGCCTTTATATTTTGTCTGCTCATCATTTAATACCATGCCTGATACATTAAAACATTAATAAATATTACTGACCTAAACAGAAGCTATTAGAGGAAATGTTTGGATTTGTCTTGATAGAGAAGCAGATTCTTAGAAAACTTCGAGTCTCAAGGTACCCAAAACAGAGTTAAAGTATAAGCATGAGAACATTGGAAGTCTTTCTGAAGGAAATATTAATTAACAACATGGTGCATCAAGCATTGGTGTCCAAAAATGATTTCATGATCTCACTTTGGTTTGCCTGGACAATGAGCCAGGTAAGACTGGGCACTTGCTCTTCCCTTAGAGGTAGGTTCTTGACTCAAACTG
Source organism: Lepilemur ruficaudatus (assembly GCA_963574885.1). Classification (NCBI taxonomy): domain Eukaryota; kingdom Metazoa; phylum Chordata; class Mammalia; order Primates; family Lepilemuridae; genus Lepilemur; species Lepilemur ruficaudatus. The sequence continues at coordinate 4,760 of CAUYRT010019190.1, forward strand.
AGGTTCCTATAAGATCGGTGGCTTCCTTTTCCTGTCCAGAGGGGTTACTATTTCCCATTGGCTCCAGGTCCTTAGCTACTAGGTAGCTGACTTTCCCAGACAACTCTGGTAACAGGTGGCACCCAAATCTAGACTGCTTATCATTAAGCAAGCTGTTTATTCCCTCCTGACAAACTTGCTGTCATGCTTGTCTTGTAAGAGGAGAGAATGTGAGAGGGTGCGTTTCCTTGTCTGGAACCTTTACCTATCATGTGTCCAGCAGAGTGTCTGGTTCCAGCACATCTCTCTGTGGGGGCAGTGGGAGGCTCAGGGCACAGAGGACATTTCTTCTTGCTGACCTCTAGCTTTTAAATTTCTTCAATTTTTTAACTTGTGACCTTGCGAAATTTGTTTTGAGCCCTGGCTCATGGCAAGTTCCAAACACAAAGGAACCCATCTTATAGGAAAATAATAATAATAAAAACATCAGTGACAATGATAACAACAGGTAATGATTGAGAGCTCTTGCGTACTTTCAAATGTCAGTTCTAAATGACTGTACACACATTATTTCATTTAATCCTCACAATAACTTTATGAGGTAGGTACAATTGTTATCTCCATTTTACAGACAAAGAACTTAATTACAGAGAGGTTTAACCTGCCCAAGATCACACATCTGAAAATTCTGGCTTCAAAGGCAGCCAGAGAGAAAATTTCTGTCTTTTAAGCAATTCACAAAATTGCTTAAAACATATCTTTCTGATGAACTTTTTAATTTATTTATCCAAACAGATACATATTAATCACTTTAAATGTACTTTTGACCATTCTATATGTAAGGGATAAGATAATGGGTAGGACATACCTCTGTCTTTAGGAAACATATTATTTAGTTCAAGAGTGACCAAGGAGTATAAACATGACAAGTGCCACATAGAACAAGGTGCTGTGGAAGCATGTGGGAGGAACACCTAACCTAGCCCCAGGAAGACTTCTCACAGGAGATGAGTTGAATCTTAAAGGACATGTAGAAGGCAGCAGGGTCAAATAGTTGGGTTGAAGAGAGGAGGATGTGATCTGGAATGAAAGTAGATTTATGTGGCTAGAACAGAGTCCTCAAAGAGAAGAATGGTGAGATTTGAGGCTGGGAAGTTAAATAAGACTATATTTCTTGAGATCATGAATGACTTAGCATGCTATAAACTTAGACTTTATGCAAAGGGGAAAAGGATTTTAGTCAGTAAATTATATTAGATTTCCTATTTAGAAAAGCTCACTCTGCTGTACTGTGGAGAGTGCACTGGGGAGTCGAGGGTGGCTGGGAAGGGGGTTTATAGTGGTCTAGGCCAGAAATCAGGATGGACTTAGTAGAGGCAATGGCCACGGTGTACAAGAATTGGACTGATTTGACAGGACTAGGCTGAGATCAGATGTGACAGCAGACGGAGGAGACAAACATAACTTCTAGGTTTTTGGCTTGGTCAGCTGGTAAAGAGAGAGGACAGAGGAGAAGAAGCAATTTGAGGGCTGGAGTGGATGATGAGTTTCATTTTTCTGTGAGCTTTCTGGTTTTAGATTCAAGTAACATATATACCTCTGAGGACTTATTATGTGTAAGTTAGGTGTTTTTTAGCACAGCTTACCTATTTAGGTATCAAAATACCTTATCATGTGAATATCATTATACACATTTTATAGGTAAGAAAATTGAAGCTCAAACTGATTAATGGATTGGATCAATATCACATAGCAGATTCTGGGTATTAGCCCTTTATCAGATGTACAGCATGCAAATATTTTCTCCCATTCTGTAGGTCTTCTAAGTGAAGTATTGCAAGAATGGAAAATAAACACCACATGTACTATTAAATGGGAACTAATCAATTAACACTCATGTTCACATATGGTAGTAAAACTCAATAGAAATCAAGCAAGGTGGGGGGAAGAGTGGATGGGTAAATTCACATCTAACAGATGCAATGTATACTATCTGGGTGAAGGTATACTTATAACTTCGATGCAAACTGTACAAAAGCAATTCATGTGACCAAAACGTTTGTATTCTTATAATATTTTGAAATAAAAAAACATCACATAGCAAACAATTTCCTGAATAATAGACTAATATTACAGTCATGGTAGCCTCTGAATCGCAGCAGAGATAGAGAAAATCTATCATGACTCTTGAGCCACATCCCTGACTTATTCCCCAAGAAGTAGATCTTGAGCCCTCTTTGTGTGCTGTCATATGCTCTGTGCTATGACTTCCATATCTGCAGTTCTAGCTCAGCTTTCTCTCCAGATTTCTGTATTTATCACTTATAGGATATATCACATCATAAAGGTGTCTTGGGTTTATTTTGTGCAAAACTAATCCTGCTCCTCCTTTGGGATTTCTGTCCTTTACAAAGGGGTGCCACCATTCTTCCAGTGACTCAAATCAGTGGTCAGGCTGGGTGTGGTGGCTCATGCCTGTAATCCCAAAACTTTGAGTGGCTGAGGCAGGAGGATTGCTTGAGGCCAGGAGTTCAAGACCAGCCTGAGCAATAGCAAGACCTCATCTCTACAAAAACAGAAAAATCAACCAGGCATGGTGGCATGTACCTATAATCCCAGATACTTGGGAGGCTGAGGCAGGAGGATCACTTACTTGAGCCCAGGAATTTGAGGTTGCAGTGAGCTACGATGACACAACTACATTCTAGCCTGGGCAACAGAGTAAGACCCCATTTCAACAACAACAACAACAACAACAACAACAACAACAACAAAAGTCAGTGGTCAGGAGTCATTTGGGTCCCTGCCTTTCCAGTTGCTCAAAATTAACCCAAGTCATATTGATTCTACCACTGTCACATATTTTAAATCTGTTTCATTTTTTAATCTTCTCTCCAAATGATTTATTTCCCATTTTGATCACTAGAACAGCCTCCAAATTGGTCTCCTTGCCTCCTCTTTCCTCCTCCAGTCACCCCCCACAATGCAATGGAAGCAATCCTACCGAAGTGTAACTGTGATCACATTCCTCTCACATCTGAAATTCTACAGTGGCTCACCATGAGCCCGACCCTTGGTGGCCCTCACCTCTGATTGTGTCCCATTTTACCCTTGACTCTGGCCAATGCAAAACATTTGCAGTCTCTCAGCTTGGTGAACTGACACCCTCCAGAGCAGCAACTGTTTCTTTTCTCCATATATTCCTGATATCTAGCACAATGTCTTGTCAAGTCACAGAATGGGGCTCCACTTGTCAGATATGTGATTTGTGAAAGCTGTATTTTGGGATTAGCTTGAGAAAGCCCATATTAACTTTTATCTTCATAAATATTTCTTTTGTGGAAAGTTTTGCTTTATAGGTACTTTCTGATTTTCTGATTCTTTAATTAAGGACTGACAGGGAGCAGCATACGGGGTGCTTTGTCTAAAAGACTAATTGAGGTTTGTTGTTTTAGAATACGAAGGGGTGATAATTAACTAGAGAGAATTTTCTAACAGTTTGGTTTTATGATATTCGTAGGCTGTCATCCTTTGAGAGAAGAGTTATACAAGGTTATACCCTTATTTAAAACTGTAAGAAGAAAATTAAAATAAAGTGAAAAAATATGAAGATGACTGCAATGATAATTTCCATGCAGAATTAGTAGGAATTAGATTCTGTCTGAAATTATTATCTACAACCTAGCTGGTTATTCTAAATAGACTATACCAGTTTCTTTTCATTGACACCACAATTTTTAACAGCCTAGAATTAACATAAGGCTCAGTTGGGGCACAAAGCAGGCTGTTCTGCTCTTGCTGAATCTGATGAGTTTTCCAATAGTGTTGACGATTTCTGAATCAAAGCAGTTAGCGTGCATCTTTTATTAAGGAAAACAAAGATTAGACAGTCAATATGAAGATGCTACTATATCTCTGGACGATACCATTGAGCAAAGACTGCTTGGGCTGCACGGGGTATCACATTTTTTAGGTTATAAGGCTGCTAAATATCTCCAAAAGAGAAGCACGTTGAATTTAGTTATTCATTCATTCTTTTAAAAGAAACTGTCTCAAAAACTTAGCAAGGGCTGAAATGTACGCTAGTAAATGGAATGTGAAATGATTTTATTTTTATCTTCCTTCTAAGTATTCTTCATGACTTTGTGGAAAACCTATCATTTCAGCTAAAAAGGCGGATGATGAAGCAAAGGGTCACAGTACACACTTACTTTTTGTGATAACGATTACTCATATAGATTAGGATATTTATATTCATAATACAATAACACTGAAAACACTGGTAATGTATTTTCCTGGTGTGCAATATAAAGATTCTCTCTACATGGGCAAAAAAAGAAAGAAAGAAAAAGAAGTAGTTATAAGTAAATAACACTGAAAATCTTATACTTACTTTCTCATTCAATGTTTTTCAACATACAGAATTTATAATTCAGTTAAAAGCAATCAAGACCCAAATGAAATTTAGTGCACTAATGAAAAACAATTAATAGAAAAAAGGGGTTAAGGTGACGAAAGAAAGAAAATACTTTTCAAAGGCTAATTTGTTGTTTAGCCTAAGATTTCCTTTTTAGTGTCAAGATTTCCTTTTTATCTTTAAGATAAAAACCCTGCACTTAAGACAGTTCTCAAACCTATTTTTGGAAGTCACAATAGAATGTCAAGGACCTCTATAAAATGGAGAGTGCTTGTCACTTAGAAGGTCATCACTTTTCATATTGTTAAATGAGTGCACAATTTGGGGAACAATATGAAGTGTAGGACTCTCATAGGTTAAAAGGTTGTCAATTTATCATTTAGAAAATCTTTATCCCTGAGAGTTGAAAGTCACACTTCTTAAGAATAATGTAACTAACACCTTCTATATAATTCTGCTTCAGTTTGTAAGTCATGGAAAAAGCATTAGTGAAAGAGTTGCCTGCACTGCGTCTGAGTCCTAAGCTGTCGCTAACAAGCACTGCCGTTGGGAAAGTCTCTGTCTTCTCATCAATAAAGAAAAGAGGACTGGATTCTGCTTGCAACAGTACCTTTCACCTCCACAAGCTATATTTCTAGAGTCAATGAAACCAAAGACAATCTATGGGACCTTTGGTAGCATCTCCAGATCTGGAGTTTTTGTAACTTGAACACAGGATTTGGCCTCCATTGCAGGGATTGCTTCCCACAGAGATCTGAGTGCTTAGATGGGCCTCTCTATGGAGACAATAATCCAGGTACAACCAGAGCATGCCCTTGTAAACCAAAACTAGGAAGATGTGGGGCAGCATGATATTTCTTACTAGGCTAATTCCTCTACAACAAATTATATGTTTTGAAAATATAAAGACAATTCCCAAATCTGCTTTTTTGAAATCATTTTTTCTATAAGAAGCCAATGTTCTTAAAACTCAGGACTAATTCCCAAGAACTCTCCGGTAATAAAAGATGTCTTCACTGGTGCATTATTTTGATTTTAGAAAGATACTGGATAATAAATACTAAATAATAAATTCCTCAGTATACTAAAAAGATCTAAAAGCTATGGAAATACAGTTTAGGAGTACAAAGGAAAGGGGATTTGAAGATGCCCTCTTTGTAAATGCTCCAAAAGGGGAAAAAAATGAATAAAAATCATAAGATCTAAAGAAAGTAAATATATTTCTTCCAAATAGAAATTGAAAGTATAATTAATTTTTTATGAAAACATTGCTGGCATGTATACATTTTCTAGTTTTGTGGTTATCTAGTTAAAAAAATTTCCTTTGAAAATTACACTGTGATAATACCATATTGGTTACTGGTTTCCTCTACTTGAAACTTAACTATTTGAATTATTTATGATGGTGATTGATTACATCTCATAATATTCTCAATTACTCTTGCCTCTGTAGCAACATACATCATGCTAGTGTAATTAGTATGTATTTAATTAAAATCTTGCTGTTGCTCACGTACTGAGAGTAGGAATTACTGAAAAATTGAGAAGAGGAAGGCCTTTTTGAAAATTGCTTTGGTAGAATATATATTCAAATAAATGCAAAAATTCCCTCTGTAATATGGAAGGCTGAAATAATAGGAATGAGCCTTTAGCAATTTACTGTATCTTACACAGATCATTACACAAGGACCATTACATAATAAAGTAGAGTTTGGAAAATCTAATCAGAGACAAAAATTGGAAATGACTGGACTCTCTGAGTCATAAAATCATACTGCATTTCTAGGTAAGTGGGTTCTACACATCCAACATTTTTGGCTGAAGTACTGACCCATAATTGAGAAAGGTTATAGAATTATGAGGACAAATAGGAAATATAGTAAAAGGTTATTTTCTTCCTTCTTAAGTTTTGAAAAAAGGAATCAATTCAAATAAGGTCAAAAGGTTGTTTCCAACCACATCACCTATAAAAATAAAACTCTAAAGATAAACTCCATTTTTTTTCCTCAGGTAAGCTTCAGAAGCAATCTAGAGTAAAACTCATTATTATATAAAAGCTTTTGAAAAGTAAGGAGGGGGGAAAAAAGATGATAAAAACATTGAGCCAGCATTATGTTTCCCAGTAAACCTCAAATGAGATGCTCCCTGATAGTAGTTTTGTTTTGGGGAAACTGCACTAGTTCAGTAGCATATGCCTAAATGATACCATACCCCGGAGGCATTTGGGTTTCAAACTGCTTCTAGGCGATTTTTATTTTTTAATAGCATCATGTCAGGGAAACAAAACAAAACAAAACAAAACCCAAGACTCCAATCTTACATTCAGATCATTAGCTTGAGCTAAGTCGCCTCTCATTTAAGCAGTGCTAGATTTTTCCTTACATATTAGCTCTGTGGGGATTTGGTTATTTAATGTTGCCTGCTGTTCGTGTTTTGCTTCCCTTTTCTTCTGTTAAGAACATTACACAACGTCTAAGTGTTGGAAGGAAGAACCGCAGTGCCCTTGGTGTCATCTTTGGAGCCTGTATAGCTCTAACATTACAATGTACTACCATTATGTAGTAGATGACAATTATTTTGAACTTGGATGAAAATAACATAAAACGTTACCCTGAAATACCTCATAAAAGAAGAAAAAAATCTTCATATGCTAGAAAATAGCAAGGAGCTATGTACCTTCAAGGCTTGCCTTACCTGAAATATTTCTGGTAATAGGTTAAATATGTCAATCGGTAGGATTTGATTTTAAGCTATTGCCTTAAATATTTTTAAGAAATATAATAACAACATGGTACATTCTATAAATTTTTAATATCAACACAAAAATATTGCAAAAAGATTTATATTTCCAAACAACTATGAGTCAATCCATATTCTTTTGCTAATAGGAAACAATGAAAACACTTCTCCTGTGTTAAAGTAGCATCGTAATTAGAGATGCTTTGATTTTATTATGTACAACCTTTGTGGTATGAAGACTCCTTTGGAAATGAGACTTCTACAGTTTAGCTTAGTGGGTAAAAGCATACACTTTGGAGTAAGCAGAGGACTTGAACTTTGGTTTCACCACTAGCTATGTAACCTGGAGTAAGTTACTTATACTTTTTCAGCCTCAGTTCTCTTATCTACAAATGGAAGTAATAACAGTTAAATCAGAGAATTATCTTAAAAATTAAATGAACTAACAATTTAAAATACTTGGCTCATAATAAGCTCAGAAAATCCAAGCTATTATTTTCATTGATTAATAAAACACCTTCTATGTACCAGATGCTTTACATACATTATCTCTAATTCTTTCAAATTCTGCAGTTGGATAATTTGAACCCCAATATGGACAATATCTCAGAAAGCTTAAACCATTTGCCTAAGATTTTACAGCCAGTGGATTATATATCTGAGATTTAAAGCCAGATCTTTCTAGCTATACAGGAGTGGCTCCTAAATGGTTGTGATTTTGTCCCTCATCTCCAACTGGGCAATGTCTGAGGACATTTTTGGTTGTCACAACTGGGAGAGTGCTACTGGTGTCTAGTACATAGAGGCTGGAGATGCTGCTAGATATCCTATAATGCACAGAACACACTCACCCTCCACCCCTCAGCAAAGACCTATCTGGCCCCAAATGGCGATAGTACTGAGGTTGAGAGACCCTGTTCTAAAGCTCTACTGGTTTTTCTAATATAATCTGCTGCCTCATTAGAATATAGTGATGAACAATGTCGATATTTTTATGCCATTTGATACTGCAATAAATAAAGATGCTCTGGAAAACAATGTATACCCCCCCCAAAAAAAAGAAAGAAAAAAAAGAAAAATATAATACAGCTTCTGGAAGCACAGCTGCTTTTCCTTGGGGAATTCCCTCCTCACTCCATGTGATTACAGGGAAATTTCCAATTGCAATGCTCCACCCACCTCAAAATGAACAGAATGGCACATAAACCTAGCTGGACCAATCATAGTATCCATTTCCCTGGCATGGTTTTGGTTCAGGGTTGGTTGTGAGGGCCCTCACAAAGCCAGCCAGGGTCTTCTCTGGGATTGGTACATGACTTTTCACAGAAAGGTCTCATGCTGCTGGATTACTAAGCTGGAATGCTGAGACCTAGAGTATAAATAAGAAGATAGCAAAGAAGAACTTAAAAGTAGGAGAGAAGGAGTTCAATGAACCTACAGAAACACTAAAAATCTTGCATGGTCCCTTGGATCTGACAGTACTGAACTACATTCTTAGTTTCATAAGGAAAACATTTCCTTATTTTTGCTTAAGTTTCTTCAAGTTGGATTTCTGTCATTTATCATCAAAAGAACCCTGAAAAATAGAGTCTGCATGTTTTCTTGGCATATATTTTCTTAAAAAAATAACTATGTTGTGTTCATACACTGTTGTTTCTATTTTAAAAAAGACAGAAGGCACAGTATCTACCCTTAATGACTGTACATTCTACGTGGGGGGTTGGGAGTAAGACTTACAAATGCCAGAACTTCATCTCTTTATCTAAACATTAATAGTAAGTTCTTTGAGAGTGAGGACTGGGTTTCTACTTCCGTACCCCCAATTCCACATGCACACTTGCTCCAATGACTGGCACATGTTTAATAAGTAATTGTTGAATGCCTAAGCAGATGGCACCTGCTGTGATTTTTTGTTAGGACTTTCATGAACTAGTTTTGTGCACTCTGTTTTTTCTCATTTCCTTTCCCTAATGTACAATACCACTGACCTTTGCAAAACTCATTATATTATTGACTAACACAGACACAGACTCTGCAAACTCAGAATTGTTCATTGTAACAAAATACACAACCGTCTGCAGAATGGAGAAACTATTTCATAAAAACTATTTGAAATTTCCTCAACTCATTTTAAATCATAAAGCACGGTAACATTCCATTTGATATGTGCCAGTAGCTTTGTTAAACTCACCAAAATGTAGTAAAAATATAAAATATTCAAACAAAACATGGTTGAATTTGTATTGTCTATCATATTACTTTCCTTATTTAAAATACACCTTGCTTGGAAAAAAAATCAAATGGAAGACTATATTTTGACCAAATAAATGAAAAATGCAGGACAAACAGGGAATAGCCAGTATTTGGAAAGAGCAGATGGGAAATTTGTGATTAAGTTATTTCTGCTTCTAAACAGGAATTCTGGTTACAGAAACTGTCACAGATATGCTGACTTCCAATATGTTAAGCTGAACAGAATTTCAACTCTCTTTACTGCAGCAGCAAAAAATACTCACAAGATAAATAAAAGATTTACCTCTTACTACTTTCCTTTAGTCTTATATTGATCTGGGGACCTCAAGGTTTGGTTTTTTCCCCTCTAAACTACCCTTGCCCACTTTCCCCCTCCTTTTCTCAGATTCTTGCTTGCATATTCTTCAGTAACACAAAGCAAGACTGTGAAAATAACGCCAGCTTAAAACCCTACCTGGGCTGAAAAACCAACTAAGCTCTTATGCTGTGAGCATTGGCAATCGTGAACAAATGAGAATGGGCTTAATGTTGGGAGTCTATTCCTGGCTGTAGCAACTTCTCCTGGTTCCAGATAGAGTCCCTATGGCCAAATGAAGTTCAATAGACAAAATCACTCTCTAAATGGTCATCTTGGACACTGATCATCAATATACATGGCCAGAATGGCTGGGTAAACTATTGATCAAGATCCAGGAGGGGAAGGGCTGACAACAGGGTTTGGACTATGGTAGGCAACAATTAAGAACAATTTACATGGTGGTCTATGATGAAAACTACACATTTGGGCTTTTTCCTGCAAAAGCTGTTCTCCTAAAAAGTCTGTCTTGTGGCCAGGCATCTTCATTTGTACCTTCTCTGCTCTGTGGAAGTCCTGTCTAATTCTTGGCACCTTTACAAAGATTCAGGAAAGTCCTACACATCAGAAAACTAATTTGACTCACTCCTTTTCTGAGAAGATTATGATAACTATTTCTCCAGAGATTATAAAATCATAGCATGTTACTAGAAAAAGGGCATAAAAAAATCATCTAACCCAGTCCATTTATTGTATTTATTGGTGATGAAACTGAGGCACTTTGAGAAGTTAAGGGACTTTCATGCTTCAAGTAGAGTCCACATAACCATGACCGTGGTTACTAAATTGGCAGTATGATAATCAAAGGAGCAGGAAAAATCATGGAACTTCTCTTTATATTTATATGCATCATCCTATTATAAGCAGGACTATTTTTGAACGTCTAATAAGAATGACTAATTATGACTTTTGTGATCATAAAAGAATGACTTTCACAAATGTATTTTGTAATATATATGATACATTTAAATCAACTCCCTAGCATTTCTTAACCTTCTCTCTTGCTTCACCTCCCCTCCCCCCCACAGCAGTGGTTATTATGTTACATACTATGTCTTTCACATATTTCTTTTGTTTATAGTCTGCCTCCCTCCCATTAGAATGTAAGTTCCATGAGGGCAAGAAACCACTGGCCCTACATGGGGAGCTATGTGGACTGTAAACCAAACCACCACGAAAGACACAATTATTCCCTCTTCTTTTCTCCTTGCCCATGACTTATTCTAGAAGTTTTTCAGGATTATTCCAAGAGCACTGACAAATCACTTGCTATGTGATCTTAGGGAAATCATGTCACTTTTACAGGCCCCAGTTTCATAATTAAAAAAAAAACAAAGGGATTGGACTAGATAATCGTTATGGGTCCATTCCAGGTGTAATATTCATTCTCTGATATATTTCTACTTCCTAGAATGGAAAATGCACTCAATAAATATTTTTAAATGAATATATTAGTACTACTGTATATGATGTACAAATAAATATACATTTGTCATCTGTGGATAGTTAAGACCTTCTTACTGATACAGACATATTATTAGTAAAGTTTGAAGCCCTTCGTGACAATTTTTAAAAATTTTAAGTCTGTCAGGGAGTTGGTTAAGACAAGGATGAGGTAGGATACTAATTAAGGAGTGTACTGAAGTGCAGCCTCTTCTGCACAGTGATGGCTGTAACTCATCTAGAGAAGGACTTTTCATTCTGGAGATTTGCTTGAGTGGCCTATTTTAGTTGAGTCAAAATAGCACAAGTAGGCAAGCAGTATCTTGGATTTAGAGTAGACTAAATCCAGAGCTTTCACTACCTTAGATAACTGGTTAAAAACAGACAAACAAAAAGCCACCCAAAATATGAGTACCTTTTGGGAGTAAAGGGGCAAATTTCTGGTTCTGGAATTGAACTTTAGGAAGAGCTGGAAAGGTAGTCAGAAATTGCCCCAAACAAGGCCCAATGGGCAGGGTAGAGCAATAGGTTCCTTCCAGTAAAATTTTCTGCTAAATAGCAGAATCTAGACAAATGACTCTGATCCAAGAAGTCTAGGTGTTGAAGGTGGAGTAGGGGCTGCTGGTTATGACACACTTTGTCCTTAAGGCCAGATGTTCTGCAGGACCCAGCCACACCGGCTCTGTGTTTTGATATTACGCTTTGCAGAGCCATAACTGAGCAGTGTGTTTGACCTAAACCTGCTGCTGTGTAGGTTTCTGGACCTGGCATTTTCCGCAGAGTCAGTAGATACCCACAGGACTAAGCAGGAGTTAGCTTCAAAAGCAACACTATATGATAGGGAGACACAACAGCGATGGCCAGCTAACCAAAACCCAGTCTTGTCTATGCCTGCATTAGAAAAGGATAAATTTTCTCTGTGATTGAGTAAGTTCTTAAGATACCTGGACAATCTGAAGTTGGGACAAAATACTAAGGTGTGAAGGGTGGAGGTGTGTGGGAGTTATTCCAGTGATTAAATGGCAAAAAGAAATGAGATTGGCAATAATTATTCTCTGTGTGTTTAGGGATTATCTATAGTTACATAGTCTTTGTTTTCACCTATGAACATTCAGAATCACATTAGAGGTGATTTCCCATTATCATTGTCTCAGAAACTATCAATACTTTGAGAAAGGCAAGTGAGTAGACAAAGCCTGAATTTCAAAATAAGGAAGTAGGAAATTAAAGCATATTGTTATCTCTGACAGCACTCATTGCATTGTCTGAGTACCTGCATCTTCTAACTACTGTCTCTACCACTGTGAATAGGTCATAGGGGTTGGATGTATGAGCTATTCTGTTCTATAACAGTATCAACCACCAAGGTAATTTTTACAGATAAAATAGAAAACAGAAAGCAGTAAGGGGCATATATCTCAAAAGAACCATAGTAGATGACAAATATTGAGAATGTATTGCCTGAAAACCTGCACTCTTTTTCTTCTAAATAATATCTAGTCTAAATTAATTTGCTCTTTACAGTGTTGCATCGAATTGCCCTAAGGAAGAAATGAGAAGTAAACTTTACTCTTTCTTTTGTTTTACTTGTAGGTCAAGGCTGTTGCATAAGCACAGTCATGCTGCATTACAAGTGTGGAAATCTCAGATGTAAGATGTGGATCAGGGACTTACATGGCACAGCCCATCAGCTGGCTTTTAAGACACCAAACACAGCTCAGAGTGAAAGGTTACTCAGCTTCTTACACTCAGCCATAAGCCCTGTGCACTTTTAGGAAAATAAGGGCTAAGGGCTAATGCCTTAGCTAGGCATTCAAAATATGCCTAGCTTCGAAAGGCATATTTCCCCCTCGAAGCTAGCGCTAAGTTTACATTCACAAAGTGGTGGTTTAACCACTGGTAGCACTTACATCTTGGTTAGACATTTCCCAGTAAGGTCTCTCTCCATAGGACATGACCTCCCACATGACAATGCCATAGCTCCATGCATCACTTGCCGAGGAGAATTTTCTGTAGGCAATAGCTTCTGGGGCTGTCCACCTTATGGGGATTTTCCCACCCTGGAAAAGAAATTGCAGATATCTTAGCAGGCTCACAAGTGTGTTGTAAAACAAAATGGTATTCCAATTAAACATCTTTGTTAGAAAGATGTAAATATTTCATAATAGCATTGGCATTTTAAATTAAAATCAAAAGAAAACCAGAATAATGTTAAAATGTCAGAAATATTTTTTCTCTAATAGTTATTCAGTGAAAACAGCTTTAATGGGAAATAAGTCACACTTCAGAAATATTTTATTTCATTCATTAGAGAAATTTATTTTTACTTTAGATTCACACAATTAAACCCACTATTGTGCCATTTGAAGAAAGTTCCAGATTATAGGACATTAAAACTAAATATCACTCAACACTCATTAAACACTGTATTGCATTTATAACTAATAATGAGAATAAGCTCTAACTTAATTGAAGACAAGTGGTTAAATACAGAATTGAAACATTCAGTACTTTCCAGAATTTATTTCTGTTCTTTTTTTTCCCTTTTCATCTGCTATGATTATATTTATTTTAAATGAAAACCTTCTTTAACAGTATATAAGAGCACCTTCGAAGGATAATCTTTCTTACAAGCACTTTAAGCTAGTTTACATTTTTGTTCTTCAGTGTTCAATTTAACATATTAATATACTAAAGAGATTAAAATGCATGAATTTAATCTATAACGTTCAAGTATTAAAGCCTGCCATTGTGTTACACTTAACTTTTATTAACATTTATCACATTTTATCTATTGAAACACTGTATAAATCCCTTTTTACTGTAATGACAAGAATAAAACAATTCATCCATTTGATTTACAATCTTTAAAATCTTTGCAGCTCGGAACCGCGAGCGGAGCGGGGAGAGCAACCCTGTCGCCACTAGATGGCGGAAGAGAACAAGGAGCTCGTCTCCGCCTGCCGCTCTCAAACCACGGAGAGGCCTTCAGTTGGCTGCAAAATCATTTTCGACAATCAGAGCCCAGCACAACGGGATTGTTTCCACATTTATCAGCATTTTCATGATCACATCATCTGATCACCCACTGTGCGCAAAGTCTGACGTTAGGGCGAATAGAAATGGAAAGAAATAAAAAGTGCGTTCTTTGGTCCTAGAGAAACTTAGGTTAAGTATCTTTAAAGGTGAAGCCATTAATCGAGTAATCTAAATATTACTTGTTTAGTAATTGAAACACTACTTACCTGAAGAGAAAAAGGATTCCTCCGAAATGGAAACTATTTAGATTTCGCAAGGCAAATGAGAGCATTAACCGAACTCTCATTTCAGACTCATAGCATGGAATTGCTAGAGGGAACCGTGGGGAAGACACCTTGATTTTGATTCCCTGATTTTACAAGTGGGCGATCTGAGCCCAGCGTTTAGAGATTTAAAGAATTAGAGATTTCTCACCACATTATTAGGCGTCTAATGTCTGCACTATGGGCATTGATATAAAAATGCAGATACTTCACCATAGATTGGGTAAAACTTTAATGTTTTAACATGGAATATCTGTAATCGTATATCAAAGCAGCATAATGGAAGGGAGCCTGAAGCCTCAGGTTTTCATGCCTTGGAGCAGAGGTTAAAGGCAGCACCAAATTAGGACTAGGAAACTAGATTTATGAAGTTGTTGATAGTAGCTTAAGAGGGTGTTGGTGGGTGGGGAGTTGCAAGGAGAGAGGATTCATTCTTGGACCCAAAGTAGAGCTGTGAGATAAAATATGGGATTTACAGTTAAATTTGAGTTTCAGATAAAGAATAATTTTTTTCATATAACTGTGTCCCATGAAGGATTTTTTTTTGGTCTAAGTGTGTCCCAAATATTGAATAAGACATGTTTATACTAAAAAAAAGTCATTCTTATCTGCAATTCAAATTTAACTGGATATTCTGTATCTTTATTAGCAACCCTAATCCAAAGCATTAAAAAATTTCAGAAATGGGAACATTGTAAATGACTCAACTGAACATGTCATGTTCTAAAAAAAAACTGGTATGGTCTTCACAACGGGGTACAGATACTGCTACTTGTATTTGTGCACCAATACTATAGCTTCCTTTGTTTTTTTTGTATGTTTATGCTAAAGTGCCCTCAGTCTTGTGGCTCTGCATATTGAAGCCACTTAAGATTTCAGCTTGTTTGGAAATATGGAAGCCACACTTCTAGAGAATAAAGATCAAATTTCTAGATTTGACCCCAGAATAGAAGAACAGCAGTCTTATCTGGCATTTCTGACTCTGAATCCTTCCTTTTCTGGCAAACAATATATAAAAGTGTCAGTTGCTAGTCTTCCTTGCTGTTCCTTTGCTAAATCTTTGTGAGTTCTGTTAAGATAGGTCAGACAGCAGAGTTATTGCTTATTTTATGTTCATTTACTCATTCTATTATAAATGATATCTCATATAAATGATTCACATGTAAATTTATATATAAATTATAACTTTATCACCTTCCTTCATGAAAATTTATTTTTTCTTCAAGGGAAAGTTATTGCAGAATATTTGATTGATTAATAGCACTACTACCTGTTGTGCAATCAATTGTGTTATCCTAAAATTCATATTTTGAAGCCCTAACACCCAATGTAACTGTATTTCCAGATAGACTCTTTAAAAAGGTAGTTAGAATTAAATGAAGTCATAAGGGTATAGCCCTAATCCAATGACTAGTACCCTTATAAGAAGATGAAGAGACATCAGAGGCAAGTAAGGACAGAGAAAATGTCATTTGAGGACATTCTCAAGAAGACTGTCATCTGTAAGCTAAAGAGAGAGACCTCTGGAGAAGCCAAATGTAGCAACACCTTGATCTTGGACTTCCAGCCCCTAGAACTGTGAGAAATAAGCTTATGTTGTTTAAGCCACCCAGTCTGTGGTATTTTGTTATGCAACTCTAGTAGACTAATATACTACTCAACAAAAAAAAAACAACAAATGAACATTGCAAAGTGGATAGTACATCTTTATTTCAAATTATATTCCAAGAATTATCTTTAATGGAAAGTGTGAGCTAGCATAAATCTTAAAATATGAAAAAATTGGACAGAAGTTTAACTTAGGAAACAGTTCTAATGAACAAAAATGCATAACATGAACCCGAACCCTATTCCAATATGCACAAACTGGAATAATTCTGAGCATATATGGGGTAAAGATAAGGAAGCATGCAATTTCTTTTTCCAGTGAGAGGATATATACTGGATATAGTTTATATCTAATTGCAAGATGAGGCAGAAAGGAAGAGGCCCTTAAGACTATTGCATTGACTCTATTCCCTACATTAGAGGAAACGTAAAAGGCTAGTTTTTTTTTTAATTGAATGAATCAACTTAAACTTTTGTGGCTTAATCTCATCTGCATGTTTTTACCCATGATCTTGAATCATAGACAAAGGTAATACACTAAGGTACTTTTTTCCTCAAAGCGTTAACCACCAGATGTTTGTTTCAGGTTTCAGGAATGAACAAATAGTACTTTAGATTTGAAATCACAATCATTGGAACATTACATGTTGCTTTACCATATGTTTATGAGAGAGAAAAAACATTACCGAAGATGCTAATCAAAATGACTGAATGTAACTCAAGAACCTTCCAATTTACTAATATCTAGCTTACACAGCAAGCTTAATCACTTACTGAACAAAAGAGAAACAGGAAGTAAGCAAACTAGATTCCTACTGAAATGGCTATTAGTAAGTCTTTTTTGTTTTTCCTGTTTTTCAAAGTCATACTCAGAGATTGTTGCCTAATAAGGAGGTAGTGGGTTGTAGCTGCAAAAGTGCTGAAGAGAGCATCAAAAGTACTGTATACTTACACATTCTCACATACCCTATATCCCTGGAGTGCAGTTGCATTATTGGTGCATTTAACATCTGAGCTTTAGAACCTAACCCTCTAATCTTCAGAGGAGTGACCAATCAATTGAAATGTTGTAAGGTTATAGAGGCTGAATACTGAAACCAAATGGAAAAATTCCATAGAGAAGCAAGAACACTTAAAACGTGTCTCTCCATTTCTCATTCACTGGATTTGATGGTTATCTTAAAGGTAAATGGTTTGAATAGTCAATAATGTGCCTGCAGAATTTCCTTGTCTTATGTCCTCAATCTATACCTGTAGAACTCAAACTTTAATGAGCATAAAAATTATGATACATGAAACATATATAGTATAATTAGAGAATAATTTAAGAATTTTCTAAGGGCAGTTTTCACTAAACAACAATTTTTTTTTAATGAACTGCAAATTCTAAATGAGAAGCAACTCTACCATAATTCATTGTGTGACCTTGGGTAAGTCTTAACCCTTGGAGTATTAGATTTCAGATCTGCAAAATGAAACGATTTGAATTAATGACCATAAGATAGTAAACTGTAATGAGTTTGGGTATTTGCCCACAGTGCCTCAGCTCCCATTCAGTTGTAAGGAGATGGGCTACATGAGTTGGTGCCTAGACTATGTGAGCAGACTGCCTAATGGCCAACAGAAAAAGAGACCAGCACACTGTGAGGTTACTTACATACCAGAAAAATGATTGATGGTCACAGTGATCATCCTGAGTGGTAGAATCACTTATCTTGAGAAATAAATCTATTTTCTTCTTCTTCCTAGTTTGTATTCCCAAATCAGTAAAATAATATATTCAAAACTATATTATATTGTACATGCCTTTTATACCAAATTTTAACAATCCACTCATGAATTGACGGGCACTTGGGTTGTTTCCACGACTTGGCTATAGTGAATTGCACTGCCATAAACATTCGGGGGCAGATGTCTTTATAATAGAACGTCTTACGCTCTTTTGGGTAGATGCTTAATAACGCTATTGTTAGATCAAATGGTAATTCAATTTTTAGCTCTTTGAAGAAACTCCAAATTCTTTTCCCCAAAGGTTGCACCAATTTGCAGTCCCATCAGAAGTGAAAGAGTGTTCCTGTCTATTCACATCCTCACCAGCATTTGTTGCTTTGGGATTTTTTGATAGAGGCCAATCTCACTGGGATTATGTGGTATCTCATTGTGGTTTTGATTTGCATTTCTCTAATGTTTAGAGATGATGAACATTTTTTTATGTGTTTGCTGGCCATTATTCTGTCTTCTTTGGAAAAGTTTCTGTTCATCTCCTTAGCCAATTTATAAATGAGGTTGTTGGATTTTTTCTTCTTAATTCTTTTGAGTTCCTGGTAGATTCTTTTATCAGTTCTTTATCAGAGGTGTAGAGAGCAAATATTTTCTCCCATTCTGTATGTTGTCTATTTGCTCTAGTAACAAATTATTTGGCTGTGCAGAAGCTTTTTAATTTGATTAGATCCAATTTGTTGATTTTGTTGCTGCATTAATTGCTTTGGGGGTCTTTTTAAGAACTCTTTGCGTAGGCTGATGTCTGTAAGGGTCTTCCTAACATCCTGTTCTAGGATTCTTAAGGTTTCCTGTCTTAGATTTAGGTCTGTTAACCATCTTGAGTGTATTTTTGTGAGAGGTGAGAAGTAGGGATCCAGTTTGATTTTTCTGCATGGAGCTATCCAGTTTTCCCAGCACCATTTATTAAAAGAGATTCTTTTCCCCAATGTATACTTTTGTCTGGTTTATCAAAGATTGTGTTACCATATGCAGATTGTTTCATCTCTTGACTCTCAGTCCTGTTCCAAAGATCAATGCTTCTGTTATTGTGCCAATAAAAAGCTAATTTGATTATTATTGCTTTATAGTACAACTTGAAGTCTGGAAGACTGATGCCTCCCAGTTTGGTCTTGTTGCTTAAGATTACTTTGTCTATACAGGGTCTTTTCTTATTCCATACAAAGTGAAGAATTATTTTTTCTAGGTCTGTAAAGAATGATGATGATACTTTGATAGGGATTGCATTTATTCTGTAGATCACTTTAGGTAAAATTGACATTTTAACAATATTGATTCTACCAATCCATTAGCAAGGTAGATTTTTCCATCTTTTTCCATCTTCTACAATTTCTTTTTTTAGTGTTTCGTAATTGTCCTTGTATAAGTCTTTTGTATCTTTTGTTAAATTTACTCCTAGATATTTAATTTGGGGGGAGGCTATAGTAAATGGTATTGCCTTTTTGATTTGAGTTTTGGCTTGAATGTTTTGGGCATATATGAATGCCTCTGATTTGTGTATATTGATTTTATAACCTGAGGCTTTACCAAATTCATTTATCAAATCTAGGAGTCTCTTGGAAGAATCCATGGGGTTTTCTAGATGTAAGAGCATATCATCGGCAAAGAGTGAGAGTGTGATCTCATCTGCACCCACACACACTTTTTTATGAGGCCGTCCTCAGTTTTTGTGCTACAATAGGTTGGTCTGACTTCTTAATCATATTCTGGAGCTCTCCCAGTGATACTTTCGCCCATGGAGGGTTGTTAAATCATTCAGGGACAAGGACTAGGACCTCTTAGTCTATTTATTATCTTGCTGATGTCACTCCTACCTAACTCCATTTAGTATTTCCATAATCTTTATATATTTAGACAGTATCTATTTATTTTTATTTATTTATTTATTTATTTTTTTGAGAGAAGAGTTTCACTTTGTTGCCTGGGCTAGAATGCCATGGCAGCGGCCAAGCTCACAGCAAACTCCCTCAGACTCCTGGGCTCAGGGGATCCTCCTGCCTCAGCCTCCCGAGTAGCTGGAACTACAGGCATGCACCACCATGCCCGGCTAATTTTATATATATATATATTTTTTTTTAGTTGGCCAATTAATTTCTTTCTATTTTTAGTAGAAAAGGGGTCTTGCTCTTGCTCAGGCTGGTTCCGAACACCTGACCTTGAGCGATCCTCCCGCCTCAGCTTCCTAGAGTGCTAGTATTACAGGCATGAGCCACCGCGCCCAGTCTATTTACTATTAAATATGAACAGTGTAGATTTAGCATATTTCCTTTTTCTTCCTTACACTATCTGCCCTAGTTATATTAACATTATTTAATTGTCTTATACTTTTTCTTGGTGTTTATGCTTATATACTTAATATATTTAAACTTACGTTACTTGATTTATTAGCTCTTATTTAGAGCTCTGACAGAGACTGCTGATAAAATTTAGAAAGATTTGTGGATTCATATTATAATCAAAATCATTTCAAAGGATTCCTGGAAATATTTGTGTAAGGGGAAACCATGAAAGAGTCAGGGATTTTTGCTAGTTAGAGATGGTATTGACAAACCTTTTAGGTATGGAATATTACTCTTAATGAACCAAGGGTATGCATATTATTAGTATTAATAAAAGCCAAGATATCTGTATCATAAATTGATTTGCCTATAAAATGTACACTTTTTATCTACCTAGTTAAGTTTTTTTTCAAACTGGTAAAAAATTTTTTTCATCCTTACTACAACTCCTATTATTAATGCATGCTTGGGTTTCTGAGCTTCAGCTTGTAGAAAAAGGAAAAAAGTCTTCTTTCTATTTTCAGTGTGCCAGAACAAGGCTAAGTCACTGATTTCATTTCTTACCTACTTCCATCACTTTTATTAAATTTTGTTAAAATTCCTCATAAATTTAGGATGTTGTTTGAGTTTCAATTGTACAGTTTTGACTGGTTTTGGCATTCCCATGTATCTTAGTGGTAAGTTTCGAAAAGATTCTACAGATACTGCTTGGGTACTTGGTCCTTTCTAGTTACTACACCTGCATTTATTTTTGACAAACAGCCTAATTGACCTATTTCTATTGGGACCTATAATGTATTTTTCACTTCTAAAAAGAGAAGAGCAAACTTTTACAATTTTTATTATGTCTTCCTTTTTTTCAGAGGTTTAACTTGAAGCAACACATCAACTAGAATTAAACATAAATCTTTATTATTCAACCACTTTCAGATGTGTAGAGTAGTAATACTTATTCTGCTTGAATAGATGGCAAGTTTCTTTAAGATTTTTATAAATGTGACTGACTCACTCATAATTTTAAAATATTATTGCTGTATTCACATTAAGGATAACCAAATTGACTTAAAAATAAATAGTTGAATGTTTTTCTGGCTCCATTAAAAAATAGAGCAAATAACTTTGAAATACTTTTATCTTGAGTTTAAACCAGAGAACAAAACCTATTTTGTGTAACTAAAACTTGAATTTCCTTTCAATAAAAATAAAACATACTTGAAAATTGTTATAGTACAATAAATACAGAAATACATTTTGAAGCTAAAGTTTCAAATGAAAAAACAGCTAATTTTGATAGAATAGTTCTACTTTATGTGCATGAATCTTGCTATTGTTGAATCTTGTACATTGTTGAAAATAGGAAAAGGAAAAAGAGAGCAAGTAGATCAAAGAGATGCCTTTCTATGGGCCTTTAAACTTGAGATTTTTATAACATTGCACTTTTTAGCTACCTGGTCATCAATACAATCCTATAAATCTGACAATGCCTTTACTGACTGGTGATCAAAATGCATATAGCATGCCTAATGCAAATGACTAAAATGACAAGTGTTATTTGTAATTGTGTTAAAGGTGTTATAGGCTAAATACAAGCAATTTCTATAATAGTTTTTCAGCTTTAGCAATATAACAGACAGATAAAGAGTTATGTATTGCCATCTCCTGGTGAGTTTTATTAACTCATTGCTATACTTAATCAGATGATGTACACAGTTTTCCAATAGACTCTTTACATGGCTGACTTTTCTAAACTAATACCTTTATCAGTAAGAATATATGTGTTTATTAAATTAACAGTGTTAGAGTGATGGAAGTAAAATTACCTGTTTTTAGACATAGCTGGGTGTTAAGTTTCAAAAAGCTGGGCTTGTTATCATTCTGTTCATCATTGCATCCTCAGGACCTTACACTGTTCATAGCAAAATGCGGGGATTCAATATGCGTATGTCGAATTATAATAATAGGTTTTGTTACACTCTTTATTCAGTCTTGACTTTACTTCTCCAGATCAAATGGAAATTGCTTCCTGAGTCTGAGACCTCTGGGCTGTCTCAAAATTTTCTGCCTAAGTTCTTCAACCTGCTTCTCATTTTGTCCAACGTATTCCCACTATTTTATATTAAAAGGAGGATACAGTCTTATATAAAAAGGCTGATTTCCCCTTTCCAAACATCTCATCTCTTCCAGTGTCTAAGATAATTTCAGACAGCTGATGTTTTCCCTGTGGGATGTATATGCAATGTCTGAGGTATCCCCACCGAGCTCTGCAATTTTATCACATTGACTCCTTAATTCTCCATTATGGGAGATTTGGCCACAGGGACATGTGATACTTTTGTTCTCCATTGCTATGTTATCCTGCACGTATGCTCCCCTTGGCAATCGGGCCATGCATCTTCACAGGGATACCATTTTGTGATGAATCCTCTCAGAGAATGCACATTTTAGTTGTCAGAGCCAAACTGCTTACCATGAACAATACATACTGAGTCTGCAGGGAATGAATATTTAGTTCATCCTACTCATTTTGTGTACCACAAAACGGTGGCACATCAGTTTAGAAGAATGTGCTTAAGGTTATAAAGCACACCAGGAATAGCTGTTCTGCAGCAATTTTGCTTTCTTTTTTCTCTTGAGTCTTTTAGACAAATTTGCCTCTCCAGTACAAGAAAAATAATGTTATAGAAAAGCTGTTTCCTCATAGTCTTGTAGTGAGAAAATATTTTCCCTTTCCTTTTTGATTGTGTCATTTTGCTTTCACATATTTTTCTGATACATTTCCTGGAGGAACTTTATCTGAAATTAGTTCTTCCCCTTCTACTCTTGTATATTTATCTCCTTCTTTATCATCTCTCTCTTTTCCCCTTCATGCCATTTTAAATTCTCATTACCCTCTTCCTGACTCAGTGATTCCTTTGTGGTTATACATTTTCCTGTCCTTGCTTGGTCATTTCCTCACATTCTGTGATTACAACCATTTTTGGTGTGGTACTTCTGAAATGAACTGAGGTCTTATATGATATTTTTCCTAGCAAATAAAGATTCACACTTTATCCAAAAGTATGATTGGTATGTGTGACCATTAACAGCTTTACTGCCTTTTCATTTGTTAACTAATAAAAACAATAACAACCATAATTTAATACCTACTATGTGTCAGGCACTATAGGAGGCCTTGGACATACATTATTTCTATTAATAGTATCTATAAACTTCTTATGAGTAAAGCATTATGTTACTTCATTTTGAAAATAAAGGAACAAAGGCTTAGAAACCAAAAACACTATGTCCAAGGTCACTCAGCAGAGTTAAGATTAGAATCCAGAATTATCTGAGTCCAAACTTTATGTTCTTGTCATAATTCTTATATATACTTTTAATATCACAGAAGGGTATTTCTGCTATCTTGTCACTACTTTATAAAGTTCGAATGACCTCAAAGGCATAATTCATAATTTCATGGTGCCTCTTAAAAATCTGACAATTATAAACCAACTCTATCAGAGTTTTGTGTGATGATGGAAATCTCTCTCTATGATGCTCACGTAGTAGGCACTAGATAACATGTGGCTATTGAGCACATGAAACATGGCTAGCATGACTAAAAACTGAGTTTTTAATTTAGATTATTCTTAATTTAAATAGCAAAATGTGGCTACCATATTGGATAGTGTGGTTATAGAGCACACAAGCTTTCCTGTGACTGTTTCCTATTATCTCATATTATAGCAACACCTGCCCACTTTTAGGTCTTCTGTTCCATCTGGCCATTTTGAAATCACTACAAGAAAAACAAAAGAAATACTTTGAGTCCTTGACTGTGACCATGGTGGTGGGTGTTAATGGCAATCACTTTAAAATGTTAATTTCTAAGAGCAATATTATGACGTCATGATGTATTTTTGCTCTTGCTTAGCTTCTTTTCACTTAATGTTAAAAACGTAACACTTTTGTCTGTAATTAGGGCTTAAGTAGCTTCAATGTGTAATGTAAAGGTTTTATTTAACACCACTAATTCACAGCTTATTTTGTTTGCTGCATAACATCATTTCTTGCTCTCTGTATGCTTTGGCTTAATAAATTCAGTATTTAAGGTGCAAAGAGGCTGAGGTTATACCTTCTACACCTTGGGGTAAGAGCTGCATGTCAAAACTCACACTTTACATGTACAGATGCTCCTGAATTTACTCCAATAAACTCGTCATAAGTTGAAAATATTGTACATCAAAAACGCATTGAATACACCTAATCTGAACATCAGAGCTTAGCCTAGCCTATCCTAAATGTGCTCAAAGTACTTACATTAGCCTATAGTTGGGCAAAATCATCTAACACAGAGCCTCGGGTAATTTATTGAATACTATACTGGAAGTGAAAAACAGAATACAATATTTATTATTTTAAGGCAAAGTCATTGTCAGTTTTTTTTTAAAAAAACAAAACAAATGGTACCCTGTACCATTGTCAAGTCAAAAACTGTAAGTTGAACCATTGTAAGTTGGGGACAATCTGTAGTTTATGCATTGAAACAGTAGACACAACAAAACAAAATCTTCTAATGAATTGGGGTAAATCTGTGATTCACAAAATTTTTTTAAAAAGATATTCTTCACAAGTATGTTTATTTAATAAGCTAAAACATAAAATGAAATAAAAAACATGTAATAAAAACTTAAAATTATGTAAAAATGTAATAGGGAGCCACATAATATATTTCTATCTTATTTTAAAGTATCATTTACTGTTAGATTTTTTAATATTATAAAATGAATCACTATTTTACCAAAATAATCCTCCAAAGGTCCCTTTAAATCATGAACTCCCATCTTTTATTGAAAAGACATTATTGTTATCTTTTGGGGAGTACATTGCCTATGTATGTATGATACATTGAAAATTATTTTGGTAATGACCAATTGAGGTTACAATAATAAACAAACCAGAGTTGTTTCAAGCAAAAGTTTGTACCTTCAGAGTATATCACACAGTCTCAGTTACAAGATGAAAAGTGTTTGGGCATTGAGAACTTTGAATTTATAGGGGTTCGTTATCCACTAATATAAACTGTGTGTAATAAAAAAAAATCACTCCCAGAGGAATACAATTCCACTGATTATACACAGACTTTCAAGGACATTTCTCTACTATTTCCTTCCCTGGAATTCTTCTCTTAGTGTGTGAACCAAATAAGAGGAAATGAGTTTTTAATATAACTCAAAACAATTATTTCAGCACTAGGTTTCTTTTTGCTTTCACAATTTTAATAACTGGTAAGAGATAAGGAAAGAGACTGATGGAAGAAAAAGATAAAAACATTATTTAGAGTATTACATTTCTATTAATGTAATGATACCTTCTCAAATCTCAGACATTTTTATTTATGACAAAAAGTGTATACGGTAGAGAACCCCTTTGGGAATATTTTGTATCTGGACAATTTATCTGAGCTGATTAGCCATGAGATTTTATGTCATGAATTCTCTTGAGACAAATTGGTATGATAAAGATAATTTTTTCCACCTATGGGAAAATATAAATTATCTGTGTGCTTTATTATTTACCCACATTTCTTCAAGGTAAAATTTATTTTAAATTATTCAAAATTATAAAATCATGCCACTATTTCAACATCAGAACCAAGAATGTTTCATGTTCAAAATTTAATATTCACTGAAAAATATTTTCTGCCATTGTTTTACTATTTCCCTTTCTCTGTTTCTACTAGCCATTTAGTTGTTCAGCTAATTTGCATAAATATAATTTCTATAAAAATACTGATTCAGACATTTAATAAACCCACCTTTGTCCCCATTGAAGTCCACCATAATTGTGACACTTTAAATAGCTACCTTCTTATATTAATAGCCTGACATTATTAAAAGAACTCATTATTATCAGAAAATAGCCACCGTAAAATTAGATTAAAATAAGAGCTAGAATAGCACTTAAAGATTTTCTAATCCAAGTCATTTTATACGACATTGATAATAGAGTTTTGTGTATGTCAGGCACTAATTATAGTTACTATATAGTGATCTATGATCTAAATGCTTTACATGGGTCCTTTAATTAAATTACTTTTCAATTCTGTGGAATGACTATTATTTTCACCTCTATTAACAAATGAAAAAATTTAACTTCAGAGATGGAAAGACAAGAAAGAGTGGAAGGACTGAAAGAAGGAAATTAGTAAGCAAATAACCAATGAGGTAAAATGGCAATAACAAATGGTAGTTAATGAAATGAACAGATATTTTTAATTTTAACCATGCTGGTTACAGTAATATCTCATTATGGTTTTATTTGCATTTCTCAAATGACTAATAGTGTTGAATTGTTTTTATGTGTTATTTGGCATCTACATATCCTCTTTGTTGAAATGTCTTTTGCCCATTTTCAAACTAGATTTTTTTAAATTGTTAAGTTTTGAGAGATTTTATATGTTTTAGATACTAGTCTTTTGTCAGATACGTGGTTTGCAAATATTTTCAGAAGGTCTGTAGCTTTACTTTTTTATCTTCTTGAGTTTCTTTAGAGAGGAAAAATTTAAAATTTTGATGAGTTCTAGTTTATAAATTTTTCCTTTTATGGCTTATGCTTTTGGTGTCTAATCTAAGAATTCTTCACTTAGCCCTAGACTCCAAATGTTTTCTCCTATGTTTGAAAAAATTTCTCACATTTTTGAGTAAAAATATTACATTTTTATAGTTTTACATTAAACTGTTGCTTTATTTTCAGTTAATTTCTATATAAGGTGTGGGACTTAGGTTGAAGTTTTTGTTGTGGTTTTGTTGCTCTGCGGATGTCCAGTTGCTTCACGTTATTTGTTGGAAGGTGATCCTGAATTGAATTGATTTTGCACATTTGCAAAATATCAGTGGGGTGTATTTGTGTGCTTCTACCTGTGAGTCTCTATTCTGTTCCATTGATCTATGTGTGTGTTGCTTGCAAGTACCACTGTGTCTTGATTAATGTAACCATATGGTAAACCTTAATATTGAGTAGAGTGATTCCTCCAACTTTACTCTTATTTTTCAAGAGTGTTTTAGCTAGTCCATAGCCTGTGCCTTTCCACATAAATTTTACAGTAAACTTACCTGTGTTTATTAAAAACCTTGCTGGGATTTTGATAGGAGTTTTATTGAATCTATAGATCAATTTGGGAAGAATTGACATCCTTAATTATATTGAGTCTCACTTTCTTTTTAAAATATACTTTCTCCTTAGCTCCCACAACAGTATATACCTTTCTGGGTTTTCCTCTTTTACTGCTAACTTTATCCTCTCTTTCAGCCTCATCTTCCTCTACCTGGATGTTAAATACCAAAGTTTCTTAAAGTTCAATTCTGGGATCATTTCTCCCCTGCTACATGCTCTCAAAGAGTGAACTCATCACACCCATCTCTTCAAGGATGAATAAAACAAAAAACAAAAGCAAAAACTCACTTAAGTTTATGTCCACAACCTGCTTCTCTTAGAACTTCAGACATTATATCCAATTGCCTAATTGAAATCTTTTTTGAATATCTCAGAGACACCTCAAAGTCATCTTGCTGCAAACTAAGTGATTGACCTTCTCGCTAATCTGCCCTCATCCAGGTTCCCTAACCATCACATATGCCAGCAATCCTGTCCTATCCACCCCATCCAACTCTCAACATCTGTTCATTTTTATTCCCTAAATCTCTCTTGAATATGAGTATTTTCTACAGCTTTATAGCCACCACATGAGAACATGTTACCATAAATTCTTTTCCTGTTTTCCTTACCTATACCACCCTAAATCTATTTTCCATTTTATAGACAAAGAAATCTTTCTGAAATAAAATTATATACATCTCCCCTCACACACACTCTCTTCCCTCCTTTATGCCTACAAATCAGTGAACATTTCTCTTAGGATAAAAATAAAATCAATATTTTTAAATGAATTTCTGAGTTCTCTGGAAAGTAAGAGACATGCCCAAAGGCAAAAGCAAGTAATAAGAACAAACATAACAAATGATATGGAATTGAAATTGGAGAAAAAGGCACCCCAAAGTTAGGGTTGCTTGGGAACAAATGGGTAAACCAGGAATTCATAATTAGGGGGATTAGGATTTAACAGGAGAAAAGAAAAATAGGCCTTGGACCCATTTAATGGGAAGGGATAAACCTGAAACCCTTGAAATCCTTAAAAGAATTACACCTTAGTGAAAGGGTTAGTTTAAAAATAATCTGCCTATAGGCGGAGAGAGATAAAGAGAAAAAGGCCTATCCTGCCATAGCTCCAAGCCTTCCAAAGAAATAACTGTTTCCCCTGAGAATTTGTAATCAGTAATCTGCCCAGATGTATGTATGCGATTAAAAAGGACAACAAAAACACATTTAGATTCTAGGAACGTGGAGTTAGTCAGAATCAAAATATTAAGTAGTGATGTATGAAATGTTTAAAGAAACAAGACAGAATAAAAATAGAACAGGGAACAAATGACTGTAAACGTGACCCAGTGTGTGTCTATGAAAGATACCTTTAAAATGTGTTCCTCATTAATGAGTAAAAAGCGGGGCGCTCCCCACTGAGCGCTGTAATACATAAACTGCTGTACAAGGGACCAGATGTTCACACGGCACAATGGGTGGGACTGAAAAACATAGTGTGGTGTGGAAAAAGCTAAGAGACAGAATGAGGCTTAAAGCTCAAAGCCTCTTATTAAAAATTTATACACTCAAACACTCTCTATGTTTTATAAGGATCCGTCCAAATAAATGATAGACAGCTGACACATTAGAATGGGGGTGGTTGGAGGGAGGGACACGGAAGTGGTGAATGAGGATGAAAAGGAATAAATAAATAAAATGAGGCAAATAATAAATGACAGGGATGAAAATAAACACAAAAGAATGTCAGATGACTATCTTCTATTACACTGTCAGAAGCCACAGTGTGGTTTAGCTGATTTCTCTGCTCCAGGTCTGCTGAGACTGAAATCAAGATGTCAGCAGAGCTGTATTCCTGACTGAGGTTCTGAAGAAGAATCTGCTTCCAAGTTCAGTCAGATTGCTGTGGAATTTAATTCCTCGTGGATGTAGGGCTGAGATCCCCATTTCCTCGCTGGCTGTTTCGGGCTGCCCTTAACGCCCAGAAGCCTTTTTCTGGTCCTTGCACGTCTCAGAGCCAGCCGTGGAATGCTGGGAGTCTCTCTGGCTTCCATGTGGCTCTATCTCTCTCTACCCTTCCACCACGTCTTGCTGACTTCAGACACAGGAAGTGCTCTGCATTTAAGAGTCTGTGATTAGATTAGGCTCACCCAGATAATTCTGGATTATCTCCCTTAATTATACCTGCAAAGTCCCTTTTCCCATGTAATGTAACATCCACAAGTTCCAGAAATTAGGAAATAAAATCTTTAGGAAGCCATTTTGCCTAGTATACAAATTAATTAATTTGCATTAATTATGCAAATTAATTGTTTTTCAATTGTAAGCTCATGTTTCTTAGAATTTGTCTCTGGGAATTCTTAGAGACCTTGGTTTAAAGTGTGTTCCTTTAGAAAGTTTGCTTGTCCAGGCATGTTGGTTACTACTAATACAACTGACTACTCTAAACTAAATCTTTAGCTTGGAGTCTTCTGGTACTATGAATTCAGGTCCCTAACACATGTGAGCATGGGTTTTTAATGAGGAATTCTCAGAGGAGCCTGATTTTTCACCCCACATCTCCCTGAGTCAAAGCAAGGTGAGAAACTCTTCTGCAGAACAATTACTTTTCTGCATTGCATGTTTTTGGCGAGTATGGTCCCTCAGGATAAATATCAACTCAAAAAAATTTTTCAGCTTTGTTAACATATAATTGAAAAATAAAAATTATATATAGCTAAGGTGTAAAACTGATGTTTTGATATATATGCATTATAAAATAATCACTGCAATCAATTTAATTAACAGAGCCATCAAGTCATATAGTTACCATTTTCTTTCTTTCTTTCTTTTTTTTTTTTTTTGTGGTGAGAACACTTAAGATCTACCCTCTTAGCAAATATCAAGTGTACGATACAGTATTGTTAATTATAGTCACATTGCTGTACGTTAGATCTCCAGAACTTATTCATCTTGCATAACTGAATCTTTGTGTCCCGTGACCAACATCTCCCCGTTTCTCTCTCCCTTCAGCCCCCGACAACCACCATTCTGTCTGCTTCTACGAGTTTGACTATTTTAGATTCCACATCTAAGTGAGGTCATGTAGTGTTTGTCTTTCTGTATCTGGCTTATTTCACTTCGCATAATGTCCTTTAGGCTCATCCATGTCACAAATGATAAGGTTTCCTTCTTTTTAAAGGCTGAATAATGTCCATTGTGTATGTGAGTGTGTGTGTGAATGTGTGTGTGTGTGCCACATTTTTATTATCCATTCATCTGTCAAGGGACACTTAGGTTGTTTTTATATCTTGGCTATTTGTGCCTAGTGCTGCAGTGAACATGGTAGTATTCTGAGAGTATTTTAGTTTAGTGAAATTGTATTAATTCAATATGGGGAAGAAAAAACCCATGACAGTTTTCAAAGATAAAGTTAAAAAAGGAAGTTCAAAGTCAAATGTGTACCTTATGTTAAATGTGACAATATTCTTTTGAACCATTTATCTCTGTATCAAGTTATAAGTCAAAATTTAAAAATATTGAAATGTCTGAGACTTTTAATTTTTAAGTGCTAAGTGATATTTCTCATTAACCTGACTTGGAATATCCAAAATACTTCCATCTTGATGTTCCTTCAAATTATTTCATTCCCTTCCTTACTTAATAAATATTCATTAAAAACCTATTGTGCTCCAGGCACTATTTTGGCCCCTAGAGATACAGTTTATGAGCAAGATCAATAAAGTTGCTATCTCTATGAAACTTATTTCTGGTGAAAGAGACAAGTGTGCTAGAACACACTTCCATTGGTTTCTGTAGGAGAACGTGGAGGACACAGGAAACCCTTAAGACACAATTCTCTGATCGCGGCTTTGGGTTCAGGCTGCACCGCTCTTGCAAGATGGGCTCCTGGCCCGGGGCGCGGGCTGCGTCTTGAAAGGAGGGGCCTGCGGGAGGCTGCCTATTCCTGGCCGCCAGCTTGGCCCCAGACCTCGTGGCATTCCCGGGTAGCCCGGGAGAGGGGCATCAGGACCGTGTCCCTGGCACCCCTTTGCTACTCCTGGGTCCAGGTGCCATTTCCTGCTGTGAAGGATGAAGAGCGATGTCCTCGGGACCCAGTATCCTCAGAGCTTCCTACGCTCTGCGCCACTCCAGGGCTGGGGCTCCCGGCTGGGACGGGGCCCTGGGGCAGTGCAGCGCTGCCCTGTGTTGCCTGCCCCCGGGCAGCGACCAGCAGCCTTCTGGTCACGAGAGGCTCTCCTTTTTATGTGCACTACCCCAACATCTGTGGTTCTTACAATAAATTTATTATTCCTGTGGGGAAAAAAACGCAAACCAAAAAGGCAAAGCATTTTGATATAGTCTGAATGTTTACATTCCACAGAAATTCATATGTTGAAATCCTCACCAACCAAGGTGATGGTATTAGGAAGTGAGGACTTGGGGAGGTGATTGGGTCATGGGGTGAAGCCATCCTGATAGGAATTAGTGTTCTTACAAAAGAGGCTAAGAGTGACCCTTCACCCCTTCCACATCTTAGAGTGAAAAGGTGGCTAGCTATGAGGGAGTGAACCCTCAGTGGACACCAGTTTACCGATGCCTTGATCTTGGACTTCCCAGCCTCCAGAACTGTGAAAAATACATTTGTTATTTTAAAGCCACCCAATTTAGAGCATTTTGTTATAACAAGTGGCAAGACTAATACACATACATAGTGTAATGTCAGGGAGTGATAATTGCTCTGAAGAAAATACTTATGTAGGATCAGGGCAGAGAGAGTGGTTCAGGTGGCAACTCTTCAAGCAAGGTGGTCAGTGAATGCCTCTTGAGGAGGTGACTGCTGACCAGAGACCTGAATGAAGAGCGTGAGGAAATTCTTTGAATATCTGACGGAAGAACAAACTCCGAATGTGTTTCACGATTACTGAAGAACCCAGATTTAAAGGCCCAACTTGTGAAATAATAAGCAGTAGAAAAGCAGACCTATCATTTTGTAAAGATAAAAATCAACTTCCTGTTATGGCATGACAAGTCATGGGACTTGAAAATCGCATAGACATAAACACTCACTTATGTGGATCTGTGCCAGGGAAAAGTACGAATCCTTACTTAGCAAATTACATACACGGATAAGAGCTAAGCTATCAACAAGCTGCTAACAAAAGAGAGAAATATTCCTAGGTCATACATTATTAAAAAAAAAGAATTCCTCAGGGTTTTGACTGGATTCTGACCATCTGCAAAATTGAAAATTTACTGGGAGAAAATTTAGATAGTTAAACATAAAACAATGAAAGGAAGCCTCAGCCTGTATCCCAGCCCTGAAATGGAATGAGCTCTGTTTCTGCACAGAGGCAATTAAGACAAAGACAGTTAAGCATTCAACTCATTTTGGTTTGTTGCTTGAGGGAAAATGCTGTCTATGTAACTCTTTATGAAATTACAAACATCTTTGAAATTAGGATTTATTGAAATCAGGTAGCTTTTAATAAAACAAAATGTGTATTTAAAAATACATACAGTAGTTGAAGAATCTCACTCAATGTTTTTAGAAGAGTAAAGTGGTTAGTTAGTGTTTCAGTATACTTTCATCTAGATTACATTTTTTCAGAAATAACATCTTTTCATTTTCTACTTTTATAAACTTTGTTAACAATATTGAAAAATAAAGGTAACCGTTGAAATATGAGCTCTTTTTGTCTTTCTTAAGTAATAATATGAGTATTTATTTAGTAGATTATTGGAAAATAAACTTCAGCAAGAATATCATAGAGGTGAGCTTTCTTATTTGCTCAGTGGATTTTCTAAATTTTCTGTGAGGTTCTATTATTCTCTTTTAGATTGTCTATCTTTTAATTTCCAATGAAGTTTAACTTATATCCATAAAAATTGAGAAGATGAGCGGAAACTGTTAGGGTTAATGCAAGAGTTACGCAAGAGTTCATGCTAGAGTCACTCAAACATTGAGGAAGCCAGATCATGGGATGTAGTTCAGTGCAGTTGTGGACAGAGTCTGGCACAGTTGGTAACAGTTTGGCACTGCTACTCCCACTTCCAATGGCTCCCGGTGCTCAGAGGATCCAGTCTAAACTAGCAAAGCTCACAGACTCTTGAAATTTTAACTAATCTATCTCTCTCCCAAAGTTTCATGTAACTCTTTCCTACATTAGTTCTCATACTTCTCCATGAAAAACAAATTTCTGTGATCATTGCACCCCTTCCGATAGCACCTAACATTCTTTTGTAATGAAAAGCTTTGTATTTATATTTCCCCTACTTGATCATAAATAGATTCCTTCAGTGTAGGAACTGTTTTTTTTTATATTTAAATACCAATTTAAGAGTAATAAAAATTACATATAAATTATACTTACATATTTATGAAATGATTTAAGAAATAACTTTTCAAAAGAATTAATATACCAACTAGAGAAAGAGACATGTTAAGAATTTTAATAAGTATCTGAGATTTATAAAGAAAGGATATTAGGCAAAATTAATTGTACTTGAGTAGTACACTTGTCCACCCCCAATTTACTATATAAATATAATTTTCAAGTATTGGAAAGCAGTCTATTTCTCGATTCCATGTAAATTTAACTCAAAGTACTATAGCTGAGAGTTTGGAGTCTGCCTATGTATGTCAGTAGGTGATGGGGAAACACCAAAAAAAAAAACCCTCTTATCTTGAAAACAGCTTTGGAGGTGGCTGGAAGGAGAGTATTTAGGAACTTAGCTGAGGAAATGACGAGAAGGACATTGTTTTGTGTCTCAGGAACCATGTGGAATTCCAAGATAAGGAAAACAGTTGCTAATTTGAGTATAAAAGCAGGAAACATGATACACTTATTTCCTTTTATGCAAACACAAGTACATGAGGGGTTGTGTGAAAATTATTTTTCTCTTGCTGAACTACAAAGACAGAGAACCAAATTGCTTCTTTTGGACATACTGGTTTTTCTTCCTTTCTTTTTTTCTTCTCTTTTTCTTATTTCTTGTGGATATTATGGCTAATAACACAACAAGTTTAGGAAGTCCATGGCCAGAAAACTTTTGGGGTAAGATATTTTCTTTTACTGTTTTAAATTTAAAATTAGGATGCAGAGAAATGTACTGCATAATTGATTAGAACATTGGAAATCTCTGAGACATTTTGTTTACTGTAAACTGATTACTTCAAGTTTTCATAGATTTATTACAAGAAATAGATGTATATAAAATGTCTTTAAAGTGGGCTATGAAGATATTAAAAAAGAATCAGGGCAACAAGTACAGATTTTGGCTGGTGTTACAAAATATAATTAGAAAATAATGAGAACAAAACATAAGAAAAAGAACATAAAGTGAAAGTAATTTCTGTTTGTAATATGCAATATGAATTTGGTTAGAAGTATTAAGTTTTATTTGTCTAAAGGTTAGAGATTATGTATTATATTTTATGAAACCAAGATTTCTACAGAAGTAGTTTTAACTTACATTGTCAACGTTATAATCTTTAATTTCTGAAGGGAATTTAAATAACATATCTATACTTAAATGAATTAATTTAGAGTGTGATAAGAAAAATAAAATATGGAATACTATTATGAAATTAAAGAAAACTGTAATAGAAAAGATTAAGTGGAAATAACATCAATGGAAGCCTATCATGGGGGGAAAGGAACAAGACAAAAGCATGTTTTGGATGAATCCAGCCACAGCGAATCGTCCAGCATCCCCTGATGCTGACTGAGGGCAGCAGGACTGGGCTGAGGTCAAAACTGCCAGTTGCTCCAGGCTAGAGGTCCAAGGAAGGACTAAGGCAGGAGGCTGACGTGTACTCTGGGGTTCAGGGAAATTTTAAAAACAAAGGGGGTGATTTGAGTTAAATTAAAAAAAAAAAAACTTTAAAGGTTATTTTCTAATGGCACTTATGAAGAGATCTATAGCCATACTTATGTCCAGAACAAGTTTTTAATCTTCTTAGAAAACTATTTCAGACTCACTGCTGTGATTCGAGGCAGGGATTTTGGAACTTTCATATGAACAGTGAACAACAGTAATAGTGGCTGTTTTCAGCAATTTCGCCTGATTGTCAAACATCACAGAACTTTACATGAAGGGAATTAATTCATTCTTTTTTTTCACCAGACATTTATGTTTGCCTCAACCCTGAAAAAGAGTGATGTTGGTGAACATCCTAATAAAAGTATATAACAAAATTAAGAAGAAAAATATAAATTATGCTTGCATAGTATAACGATAGGTTCTTCTAGGTAGATAGCATTAACAATAAGCCTTTGAATTGTGGGGGTCTAATTACATGCTTGTTAAAATATTATTTGCTGTCTTCATTTGTAGAGCAAATAAATGTGTGAAACACACATGAAAAAGAGCTCGTTTGTCTAAACTAAATTCATCATTATAAAAATAAGTAACTATATGAATTATTCAAAAGTAAAGTAACTCTTATTACAAAAACTAATTTGTGGAAGCCAAATTTATTTTTTTCTAACCATCCAAAATTAAATTTCCGGTTTACTTAAGGAAAATAAATCACTATCCACTGTACTAAAACATGGATAATAATCATTAAAATGAACCTGAATTTAGTAAGATAATGTTTAGTCGGAGTACATCTATTGATCTTAAAAATTTAGATATTTTTAATATGGAAATCTGTGCTTAAGAGGGAACTCAAACTTATTATTCCATAGGTCCTAGTGTTCTTTTCTCTTAGTATGTAAATATAGTGGAAAATAGATGGAAATAATGAAAACTAGGAAGGGGAGTGTTACATTAATAAGCATTAACAAAACTCATGAAAATACGGTAAGCAAATAACAATGATGTTTTGCAAAAAATATATTAAAGATTGCTTATAGGGTAGAAATATTAAGTTTAAAATGTAAATATTTAGTTTACATTATTTAGTTTAAAATATTAGTTTAAATATTTAGTTTAAAATATTAAGTTTAAAATGTAAATATATAAAATGTAAAAGTTTCCTGAAATATAAATGTCAATTTTTAAATTTTCATTTTTTGTTATCTAAATTGATACCTCTTTTTACCACACTGACTTCCTGAAAATATTATTTTGAGACTTTTATACAGTACAGTGCATTGTTTCTTGTTTCCAAAATCAGTTGTCTGCTTGGTATTTTGAATTTGGAGAATAAAGAAAGAATAGCTTAGAAAAGCAAAACTTGTACATTGAACCATATAAATTTCCCAGACTCATCACACTTATTTGTTTAACAAATGTAACGTTCTTGGTTTACTTTAATGAATGCTAAAAAACAAGATGATATACTAGGTTATTACCAATAATGATAGCTTGCATTTTTATATTCATCAGTCACTAAAATTTACTAAATGTGTGCAATCATTAAGGTCGTTAGTGCAAGGGTTGGCAACAAGGGTTCTCACTGAGAGTGAGAACACAGATGCACGCTACCACCTTGTACTTCCTACCTTTACTTTCTTTAATGTACTTCCCTTCTCTATAAACATTCCCCATAAAAGCAGCAGGAAACATGGCCTTGAAAATTTGCTGTGCCCTGCTCTAAGGAAATAGGAGATAAATATCACTGAACTCAGTCATTCTCTCAGTACTTGAAAGTCCCACAAAAGATACAGTTTTTATTGTTTCTGCTGTCTTGCCTTGCATTTTTCCCCCTTTGGGCTGGCATTGAGAAAAATTGGGGGACCGTACTGATGCAGGAGCTTGCATTAATTCGCCTCATTTAATCCTCACATAAAGTACAATGTCTGACTCAAGAGGATTACACTCTTGGAGGTAATTATGCATCCATACATATGCAAATATAAGCTTATATAGTTATACCATAATATTATTCTATGATATTCTAAGGACATTCTAGTCATTCATTTTTTTCACTTATCAACTCATTCTCATTTAGTTCATTAGTTTACTCAGAAGCATTGGCTGACCACATTAGGCAATGTATTAGGAGTTAGTGACATAAATAAGGCATAGTTTGAGAATTTCAAGGAGCTCAGGAGAAATGTTATCAGCAAATATGCAGAAGTAAAAACACCCAGGCATGTTTATGGTGAAGTGGATGGCTTGACTAGAAAGTGTGTACGGAAGTTACAGGGACATAGTTGGAAAGGCAGGTTGGAGGCATATTTCTGTAAGATTTTGCACGTCAGTGTAAAAGTTTGACCCCGTTTAACCTAATCACTTGCAATTCAGTGACTTCCAAGTCTCACCCTGTTCCACCTCCCTAGTAATTATCTTGAAGGTAGGAAAAGGTGTATGGGGATTGTGGGAGTCATATTCTATCATGTGTATTGGACAGAGTGCATCTTTGGTGCTTGATGAAGTTCTGGCCTTGGCTGACATCTACTAACATGTATTTCTTACCTGCTTTGGGGGCATTGTTCTTTCTCCTCCTACCTCCATTGCTGAAGTCTGTTGCTGTAAAATCTGGCTCATGTGATCTATGTAATATTAGCTAACAATATAGCATTTTTTTCCCTTTCTGTAGGTCCCTCTGGTCCACTGGCCCTTATTCAGGTACTTTTCCATCTGTCTCAATAGCACAGAACAATTTTGAATATTGTCTTATAACCTGAGAGCTGGAGGAGTTTCAGGGGTTGAGCTATAACAGGTGCCCTCAGCCTGGATGTGTTAACACCACACTCCTCCCTCCCACTTCACTTCTTGTTCTGCCCTTCAGATTCCCAGGGCTTCTCAGAGGAGCTTGCTGTCTTCCCCATTTGTTATCTTCCCCAGGAAGCTGGGAATGAGTACTGGTTTCTCTGGGATTCCCTAAGTCAATCTGTAGCTCATCCCAGGGAGGGATGGAGTGATGGATCCCTTCTCCAAAACCCTTACTGATCGTGTACTATTAGCTCTTCTCCCTGTCTTTGCAAAACTTCTCCTCTTTATGCTGCTCTTGAAAATTGACACATGAACCATGGTTTATTCTTCCCAATGCTGTTTATGATAAAAAGTTATGTTCCTGAGTCCTTTAGGCTCTTAGCATTTTAAAACGGAAACAAACAAAAAAAACCCAAACAGTCTTTTCTCTCTCAAAATACCTAGCTATTGCAGTAAAAATGTTGGCTTCCAAATTGTTATTTATTCTATACATTTAACAACTCGTTTAGTAATTTGAAAGTGAAGCACTGACTTCTAGGCATCCTTTCTAACAATCTTAATTCTCTCTAGGGTAATCAAAGAGATGGAGGGTTGTGAATTGATTTGTTGGGGAGTCAAGTGCTGTCAGGGGGAGAAATCCTTGGCTAATAGCTAAATATGTTATTCCTCAGCCTGTAAAATGATATGTCTGTCAGGGCTCTACCCCAGCAGATGGGCATAAGATGTTGCCACAAAAGTTGAGAGGAAAGCAGGCTTGTGGGCTGGGCATATGCCCCAAGGATGGCCTCTATGTTCTCCCCCAAGTAGTAAACAAATATTATATTTTAAATTTATTTATTCAATATGTATTTTACAAGGCCTTAGATATCTATGTATAATTACATATTAACAGTCTATTAATTATTTCCCTACCTCAGTTACCTAGCATTTACAAATGCTGGTCCTTAAAAGTACTGCATCTGAGTTACCAGACAGAATTATGAAAACTCACCTCTCACTGGACTCCATGCTCAGAGGTTATGATTCAGTAGGTGTGAGGTGGAGCCCACAAAACTATACTTTTTAATACATACCTGACCTTAGAACTTCCGTGTCTAAATTCAGGAAGAGAAATTAGCCTCTAATTGTCTTTTCTTGTGATAACTTTCTCAGGTATAAATGTTATGCAAGCCTCATAAAACAAGCTGGGGTATGTTCCCTATTTATCTACTATGGAAAAGTTTGTGTAAGATTGGCATTGCATAATGTTTAAATGTTTCAAAAAATTCACCAGTGCAATTATCTGTAATATTTTTAACTGGAAGGTTTGAAAGGACACATTCCATTTCTTGAACAATAGTGAACCACTAAGATTTTCTAATGATTCTTCTGTTCTGGAAGTTTGTGTTTTCTAGGAATTTGTCTATTCAGATTAAATTTCCAAATACATTGAACTAATGCTCATGTTATTCTCTCATATGTTTTTCAACATTTTATTATGGAAATGTTCAAACATACAGAAACATTTGAAGAATTCTACAGTGAACACTTCTATACTACCACCTGGATCCCATCCTTAACATTTTTACAATACTGATTAGTTGATATATTTCAAAGTAAAGACATCAATACAGTTCCCTGCCCTACTTACTTTGGTATACATATCATTAACAGGAGTTTAATATTTTTTACACTTTTTTCTTTTAAAGTCAAATTTATATGCAATGAACTGTATACAGTGAGCAAAAATGCAGTGCACAAATCAGAACATTTGCTGAATTTTGACAAATGCATACAGATTTGAGTAACTCAATCCTTAATCAAGATACAAAACAGGCTGGGCTTGGTGGCTCACACCTGTAATCCCAGCACTTTGGGAGGCTGAGGCATGAAGATTGCTTAAGTCCAGGAGTTCAAGACCAGCCTGGGCAACATAGTGAAATACCATCTCTACAAAAAATTAAAAAGTTGGCTGGGCATTGTGGCACACACCTGTAGTCCCAGCTACTCAGGAGGCTGAGGCAGGAGGCTTGCTTGAGTCCAGGTGTTTGAGCCACTGCACTCTATTTAGCCAGGACAACAGATCCAGACCCTGTCTCAAAAAGAAAAAAAAAAAAAAGATACCAAACATAGTTACCAACCCAAAAAGTTTCCTAATGCCCCTTCCTAGTCATCTTTGTCTACACCATCCCCAGAAAAAACCACTGTTCTTTTTTCCAGAACATATTCATTTTGCTCATTCTAGAGCTTCCTATAAATGAAACCATACAGTGTT
The DNA here is from genome assembly GCA_963574885.1 of Lepilemur ruficaudatus. Classification (NCBI taxonomy): domain Eukaryota; kingdom Metazoa; phylum Chordata; class Mammalia; order Primates; family Lepilemuridae; genus Lepilemur; species Lepilemur ruficaudatus. The sequence continues at coordinate 44,895 of CAUYRT010019190.1, forward strand.
TATGTGTACAGCCTCTTCCTCTCACATAACATTTTTAATATCTATCCATGTTGAGTGTTAGTAGTTTGCTCCTTTTTTATTGCTGAGTAGTATTTCTTATGTATCATAAGTTATTTATCCATTTTTGTATTGGTGGGCACCTTGGCTGATTGCAGTTCTGGCTATTAAAAATAAAGCTGCAATGGATATTCTTGTAAGAATCTTTTTGTGGATATGTGTTTTCATTTTTCTTGAATAAGTTTCTACAAATAGAATTGCTGGATTATAGACTTGGGATATGCTCAATTATATAAGAAACTGCCACAGTGTTTTTTTGAAAGTGGTTGTAAAATTTAACATTCCCTCAACAAGATGAGGATTCCATTTGTTTCACAGCTTTGCTCATATTAAACAAAAAATAATTCTCAGTCCTTTCAATGTTAACCATTGTGGTGGTCAGTACTTGGTCATATCTCTTTGTGGGTTTACCTTGAATTCCCTTGATGGCTAATGATGTTGAACAGTGGTTGGCAAACTGTGGCCCACAGGCTAAATATGAACCACAGCCTATTTTTGTAAATAAGATTTTATTGAAAAATTTGCTTACGTGCATATATGGCTGCTTTTGGCAGAGTTGAGTAGTTTTTGATAGAGAATGTATGGCCTAGAGTATTTGCTGCCTGGACCTTTGTAGAAAAAAGTTTGCTAATTCCTGATGTTGACCATGTTCTTTCGTGCTTATTGGTCTTTGGATACAGATGCTCCTCGACTTATGATGCAGCTATGACCTGGTAAACCCATCATAAATAAAAAAAAATATTGTAAGTTCAAAATGTATTTGATACCCTTTTAAGCCACCATAAGGTAAAAAAACCATGGGTCAAACCATGGTGAGTCCAAATGCTCCCCAACTTATGATACACCCATTGTAAAGTCAAAAAATCATAAGTGAAGCCGTAGTAAGTTGGAAACTGTACATGTATATATTTGAAGTGTTTGTTCAACTCTTTGGCACATTATCATTATTTCCTTTTTGTCTTTTTAGTATTGAGTTTAAAAATCCTTTATGTATCCTGATTGTCAATCTACTGTCAGGTATACATTTATAAATATTTTCTAGCTTTCTGTGTCTTGCCTATTTATTTTTTAAAAAGTGTTTTTGCTGAGCAGATTTTAAAATTTTGATGTAGTCTAGTTTAACTTGTCTAAGTATATAACTATATTTAACAAATATATATTTTAAAAATATATATTACACATATATACCTATATGCATGTGTGCACACACACACATATATATGTATATAGTGAGTTTTGCTTTATGGAAATTTATCTATGAATAAGAAACATTGGCCTAACCAGAAATCATTTAAATATTCTTCCATTTTCCTCTCAAGGATTAAAATTTTAAGGTTTTAAAATTTTAGCTTTCATGTTTAGGATCCATAGTTATCCAGGTCAAATTAAATTTTTGCATGTAGTATAGAAATTGAGGGAGTTTGTTCATATTGCTATTCCATTTTTCTAGCACAATTTGTTGAAAAGATTTTTCTCTATTCAATTCCTTTGGCACCTTTACTGAAAGATAAATGACTGCATAAGTGTATTCTGTTTCATTCTATTTGTTGATTTTTATAGTAAGTCGAAGTTATGCAAGTTCTCCAACTTTGTTCTTTTTAAAAAAGTTTTAATTGATGCATAATAATTGTACATATTTATGGGGAACAGAGTGATATTTTGACATACAATGATCAAATTAGGATGATCAGCATATCCATTGCCTCAAACATCATTTTTTTGTGTTGAAAACATTCAAAATATTCTCTTCTAGGCCAGGTGTGGTGGCTCACGCCTGTAATCCTAGCACTCTGGGAGACTGAGGCAGGTGGATCGTTCAAGTTCAGGAGTTCGAAACCAGCTTGAGCATCTCTACTAATAATAGAAAGAAATTAATTGGACAACTAAAAATATATAGAAAAAATTAGCCGGGTATGGTGGCGCATACCTGTAGTCCCAGCTACTTGGGAGACTGGGGCAGGAGGATTTTTTGAGCCCAGGAGTTTGAGGTTGCTGTGAGCTAGGCTGACGCCATGGCACTCTAGTTTGGGCAACGGAGTGAGACTCTGTCTCAAAAAAAAAAATATTCTCTTCTAGCTATTTTAAAATATATAATAGATTATTGTTAACTGTTTTTCTTTTTCAAGATTACTTCAGTTTTTCTTCATCCTTTGTATTTTCTTACCCCCCAACCTTTATTGAGGCATAATAGGGACACAATAACTGAACATATTTAAAATGTACAACATGATATTTTGACATATGTATATAAAATATAAAAATGATTACCACAATCAAGCTAATTAATATATCCATCATTTCACATAGTTACCTTTATTTTGGACGGTGAGAACATTTAAGATTTACTTTCTTAGTAAATTCCAAGTACACAAAACAGTTTTATTAACTATAGTCATTATGCTGTACATTAGATCTCCAGAACTTATCCATCCTGTGCAACTGAAACTTTGTACCCTTTGCCCAGCATCTCGCCATTTCCCCCACACCAAAGTCCCTGGCAATCATCATTCTCCTCTGCTTTTCTGAGTTCAACTTCGTTAGATTCCACATATAAGAGTGACCATGCAGTACAGATGCTCCTCAACTCGTGATGGTGCTACCACCTGATAACCCATCATAAGTTGAAAATACGGTAAGTTGAAGATGTATTTAATATACCTGACCTACCAAACATCATGGCTTCGCCCTGCCTACCTCAAAGATGCTCAAAACACATATTAGCCTACAACTGGGAAAAATCATCTAACGCAAAGCCTATTTTATCGGTAAATGTTGAATATCCCGTGTAATCATTGAATGCTATACTGAAACTAGAAGACAGAATGGTTGTACGTGTACTCAAAGTATGGTTTCTACTGAATGCCTGTAGATTTTGCACCATTGTAAAGTCAAAAAATTGTTAAGTCAAACCATCCTACATTGGGGACCGGCTCTATTTTTCTATCTGTGTCTGGCTTATTTCACTTAGCACAATGTCCTCCGGGTTCATATATGTTGTTGCAAATGACAGGATTTTCTTTTTTTTAAAGGCTAATTAACAATATTCCATTATTATGTAAAGATGGTCTCTGACTTAGGATGGTTTGACTCATAATTTTTCAACTTTACGGTGATACTAAGGCAATACACATTCAGTAGAAACCATACTTCAAATTTTCAGTTTTTGTTTTTATTTTTTATTATAAAATTTTTATTTTTATTATTATAAAATTGGCTTTGTGTTAGATGATTTTTCCCAACTGTAGGCTAATGTAAGTGTTCTGAGCATATTTAAGGTGGGCTAAGCTAAACTGATGTTTGGTAGATTAGGTGTATTAAAGGCATTTTCAACTTAGGATATTTTCAACTTACTATAGGTTTATTGGGATGGAACCCCATCGTAAGTCTAGGGGCATCTATAATAGAATATTCCATCATATTATATTTTCTTTATCCATTCATTTGGTGATGAACACTTAGGTTGATTCCATATTTTGGCTGTTGTGATAGTGCTGCAATGACTATGGCTGTACAGATGTCTCTTAGAGATACTGATCTCATTTCTTTTGAATATACACCTGCAGGGATTGCTGAACCCTACGGTAGTCCTATTTTTAATTTTTGATGAACCTCTCTGTACTATTCTCCACGATGACTGTACCAATTTACATTTTCAACAATAGTATATAAGAGCTACCTTTTCTCCATATCCATATCCTTACCAACACTTGTTACCTTTTGTCCTTCCGATCTTAGGCATCATGGCAGGTGTGAGGTGATAGTCTACGGTGGCTGTGATTTGTATTTCCCGGATAAGTAGTTACGGTGAGCATTCTTCCATATACCTGTTGGTCATTTGTGTGGCTCCTTTTGAGAAATATCTATTCAGGTCCTTTGCTCATTTTAAAAATCAGGTTATTTGCTTTCTTGCTATTGAGTTGTATAAACTCCTTATATGTTTTGGATTTTAACTCCTTATCAAATATATAGTTTGCAAATACTTTTCCCATTCTGTATGTTGTCTCTTCTCTCTGTTGTTTGTTTCCTTTGCCGTGCAGAAGTTTTGTACGTTTGATGAAATTCCGCTTGTCCATTTTTGCTTTTGTTGCCTGTTCGTTTGCTGTTGTATCCAAATCACTGCCCAGACCAATGTCGAGAAGTTTTTTCCCCATGTTGTCTTCTAGCAGTTTCATTCCTTCAGGTCTTAGGTCTGTGTCCTTAATCCATTTTGAGTTGATTTGTGTATATGATGTGAGATGAAAGTCCAGTTTCATTCTTTTGTGTGTGGATGTCCAGTTTTCCCATCACCATTTGTTGAAGAGACAATCCGTTCCCTGTTGTGTATTCTTGCCTTCCTTGTCAAATATCAATTGCTGTAAATGCGTGGGTTGATTACTGGGTCCCCTATTATGTTCCATTAATATATGTTTTTATGTGAGTGGTAGGCTTTTTTGATTACTATAGATTTTAGTATATTTTGAAATCAGGTAGTGTGATATCTTCAGCTTTGTTTCTCTTGTTGCTTTGTATTTTCATATGCAATGTAGAGTCATTATAAAATGTTACAATTCTGTTCACCAGAATTTATTTGAATATATAAATAAATTTAAAGAAGGTTGTCATCTTAATCATACTGAGGCTTATAATCCACAAATATAGCATACGTCTCCATTTAATTAGGCCTTATTTAATTTCTCTCAGCAATATTTGGAAGTTTTTAGTGCCCAAATCTTACATAACTTTTGTAAAAAAAATCCCTCAGTATTTTATATTTAATGATGTTATCATAATAGCTTAACAATATTTTCCAGGTGTTTGCTGCTACTAGATAAAATATTTTTATTTATTAGTCATATATTCTGCAACCTTGCTTAATTTAATTTAATTTGTAGTAGTATTTTATAATACTTAGTATTTTATATAAAAACACACTGCAGGGAGGCACTCCTGTAGTCCCGGTTACTTGGAAGCCTGAGGCAACAGGATTGTTTGAGCCCAGGATTTCGAGGCCAGCCTGGGCAACATAGTGGGACCCTGTCTCTTAAAAAAACCATTAAAATGTCAAACAAATAGATTTATTTACATCCTACCTCAAATTTTTTGTATTATAATTATTATAGATTGAATCTATATAAATAATAAACTTCATATGGCAATATTTTAATTTTTACTTTTTTAAAGAAATTGAGATGAAAATCTTATATTTTACCTTGATACTATTTCTGATCTCAATTTTTTCCTAATGATCCAAATTTTCATCTGATATAAATTCCCTCAGCCTAAGGATTTTCTTTAGCATATCTTTTAGTGTAGGTGTGCTGGTGCTGAATTTGAGTTCTTTTTTACCTGGAAGAATATTTATTAATATTTCACCATTATTCTTAAAGAATATTTTTGCTGGATGTAGAATTCTGAGTTGACTGCTTTTTAATCACTTTAAAATATCAATGTTTCTTATTAGAAGTGAGTAGTTGTTCAAATAATTGTATTTATAAATTTAGTGTGTTATAATCATTATTGTTATTTTTAATTTGGCTGTGTTTTTATCTCATCTTCAGCTGTTTGACTAAGATGTACATGTTTCTTTACATATTTTCTGCATGGCTTTATGAAGACTCAATCTATAAATTAATTACTTTCACAAATTTTGAGAAATTTCCAGCCTTATTTATTAAATTTTTTTTTTAGCTTTAATCTCTCCTGTTTCTGGGACTATGATTACACATATGTTAAATATTTATTTTTATATTGCTCCATAAGTCCCAAAGACTCTGTTTTTATTCCCCAAGTATTTTTTCTCTGTTCTTCAGTTTGTATAAATTCTATTAATATATCTCTAAGTCTGTTGATTCTTTTTCTCTGACATCTTAATTTGGAGTGAATTTTTTTCATTCTGATATTCTTTAGGTTCCAGATTATCCATTTGGTTATTTTTTAGAGTTTCTATTTCTTTGCTAAAATTTTCTACTTTTTTATTCATTATGATAATTATTCAGTGATTATTCAATGCTTTAAATCATTGAACATAGATATATGAGTTGATTTAAAATTTTTATCTGCTAATTCTAACAGCTGGGTCATCTTATAGTTTGTTTTTGTTGACTTTCTTTTCTCTAGAGAATGATTCACATTCTCCTGTTCCTTCATATGTCAAATAATTTTATATGGCATCCTGGACATTTGGAACGGATTCTGCTATATTGCCCTGAAGAATGTTGCGTTTGTGTTTTTTCTCCTAATTCATTTTCACAGCCAGATAACTTTGTGGAACTACAACTGCAAAATCCTGTAAAGCCTGTCTCTTGGGTGTTGGGCAAATGGGAGTGGGGAGGTGGGGATGGGTATATACACATTAAGATGGGTGTGGTGCACACCGTCTAAGGGACAGACACGCTTGAAGCTCTGACTTGGGCAGGGCAAAGGCAATGTATGTAACCTAAACATTTGTACTCCTGTAATATGCTGAGATAAAAAAAATTAAAAATTTGAAAAAAATAATAAAATAAAGAATGGCAAAAAGGGAAGCAGGGATGGAGCTGAATGACCCAGAAGAAGATTAGAGGAGATGAGTTCAGATAATTGGGAGTCTATCAAGCAGGGACTTTCAGGCCATTTTTAGGAGTTTACTTTACTCTGGGAGAAGTGGAAGACTTAAAATAGAAGAGTGATGGTTCACCTTATATTTAGAAAGGTTCTCTTTGGCTACTGTATTGAGAATAGAATAGTTGTGGTGTCAGGGAGGTGGCAAGCATAGAAGCAGGGAGGAAGACCAGTTAGAAGACCACTGCAATATCCCAGGTCAGAGATGTGGTCACTTGGACCAGGGAAGTATCAGAGTAGATAGTGAGAATAAGTTCAATTCTGGATTTATTTCTGTGAAAAAAGACCCAATAGGATGTTCTGGCAGAGAGATATACATAGAAAATACTCTTTAAATTATTGTAATTTATCAAATTTCTGTGCCCTAAATCTTATTCTCCCTAAAGATCTTTTTACCAAAACTCTTCCTATTGCCTGAACCATCCTCCTATGCACTCTAAGATATCAAGAACTGCATGTCCTGCTTTGGTAAAAATTGAGCTCATGATTCTTATAACTGCAAAAGGTTTTGGAACGTCTTAATCAATGTTCCATTCTGTTGTCACCGGTAAAATCATTATCAGATGCTAGAATGATTCAACTCAAGGCCACTAGATGGTGACCTCTACTAAATTTTAATACCAGGGGATAGAATTTGAGGTATTGATTATATTTACTGTAAACCATTTTCAATGTTAGAATCTTAGAATTGGAGAGCCCTATAGGCCAAGAATGGTAAAATGACTTGGTTAAATTACTCAACTGTTAGTAGTAAGAACTAGCATTCATGGAGGGCTTTTATGTGCTATCCAATGGCCAGTTGTATAGACATATGTTACAAATTAGGATAACAATATTTAATTTATATGACATACCTTACCAATGTTAGAATTTGTTCCTTCAGCCTTCAAAGGGAAATCTGCATTTCTAAAAGTAGTCATTTGGTCTCATTAGTTGCATTATATTGTAATTGTAAAAAGTGAGATTATGGCTCATTTTTCTTTCCCTAAGATTGTTGAAAAGTAAGAAGGCATAAGTTTTCAAAGAAGCAGTATTTGTACCAATGTCTTTATTTTTTTCAGTTATATTTTCTTCTATGCTAGGTTAAAAAAAAAGTTTCCCAAAATTTATTGTCAAAAGTCTGCAAGAATGAAATAACATATGAAAATTTAAAGCTGTATGATGGTGCTTTTATTATATAGTTTCTGAATTCTACGGTGTGGGCCGGTCAGAAAATTATTAACTATAGTGAAATAGAAAGAATCCAGTGGAAAACTACCCTGGAAGAGGCTGTACTTCAATTATGACTCTTCACATTTCTTTCTTACTGCTTTTCTGAATTTCTATGTTTATTTTTGCGGTTTGGACTTAAGATAGCTTAACAAGATAGATAAACATTTTACCATATATCCTCAAGAGATCTTTGACATTCTTACAGCAGCATTATCATTTATAACTATTTTAAAAATTTTGCATGTATAACAAGGTTATAAGAATTAGTGCAATGATTTCTAAGACATGTATTTTACTGACTTTATGTGTTAAGAAGTCATTTTCATGGTATGTGTACTCAACCAAGCAAAAATTAAGCAAATCCATATCAAAAGCAATATTTTTTCCTATATGATTTTTATAACTTCTGTGCCTCCATCTAACCCTACTTTATATTCCTTTAAAATTTAAATTTCATATTATTGATGTGTATATATTATTCTTGTGATTCTCATGTACATTTTAAATTTGTTATTTAATCCTTTTCAGATATCTATATAATGATAATAAAACAAATACATTCACAAAGTATATGTCCTGGCTCTTGTGTATAAACCTACTTAATCACTACTAGGATCTGACGGAAGGCTCTTAAAAATCTCAGGATACAAACCGATATAATAGATGAAATAAAAAGAGATATTTATTTTAGAAAAATGGAGTTAAAAACAGATGATATATTCCTGTATTTGATGATATATTCCTCAAATTTTGCACGCAAACCAATAGGTCTACAATGTCAAATCAAAATATTATCAAGCCAGAGAGAACGATCATTTAAATAGGCTTATTGTCAAATTGCTCTCCCAGAAATATTGTTCTAGTGCCTCAAAAAGTAATCTTTTTACTCACAAAACTGAAATTTGTCATTTAAGAAGATTGTGGTTATCCAAGATATTCTTTAATAACTTACCTATTGGAGTTTGGATATTACCTGAGTTTTCTTATCTCAGAACAATAATATATTTTAGAAATAAAACAGTCATCTGACTTATAAATGTTTCTCTCTCCATGTAATTTTATTGTCTTTGCTAATTTTCTCGCTGTAATAGACAAGAAATTATTTTCCTTTAATTGTATGTTTTAAAGGTTTCTAGTTTTTTCTTTAATCTGAAACTTGCTTTTATTCCACTAGAAATAGCATTTATATTGGGAGAATATTTTATTTGTCAGAAGAGATTCTGTTCCAGAGTGTCAAAGGGCATACACTAAGGTCATGTATAGAAATTTCTTTAACCTTTAAATGCTTTTATTGGGTAATTGAATCTATTTTCTCCTTTTGGATTCTGTTTTTAACTCCATTTTTCTAAAATAAAGTAAATATCCCTTTTTATTTCATCTATTATATCTGTTTGTATCCTGAGATTTTAAGAGCCTTCAGTCAGATCCTAGTAGTGATTAAGTAGGTTTACACACAAGAGCCAGGACATATACTTTGTGAATGTATTTGTTTTATTATTTTATATCTTGAGTGAGTGTAAATAATAGTTCCCTGACCAGTGATAGCTGTCATTCAATTATTCAATAAATCAAGTATAAGTTCTACCACATAAACCTTAGCTTTCACGTCAATATGTAGACAATGAAGAGTTTGAGCCAAGGCATTTTTAAGAGTTTGTTTTAGATGAAACCCCGTTTCTGTGATTCCATAGCTAAAGTTATTGATACTTAAAATTCTCCACTGGAGGCTATTAATTCAGGAGAATATATGTAGAGCACACAATACTATTTTACCACTATTTTCCAAATATTTCTGTTCATAACAGGCTACCAGATACCCTGGGATTAAATTGATAGAATTTTTATGCATTTTATGTTCTTCATTTTCATTTTAGATTAGCATTTTCTTACCTTACATCTAAAAAACAAATAAGCTATTTAGCTATTAATACTTTGGTCTCAAATGCTCACTTTATCTTAACCAGGTGTGTGACTATGGGCTCATTTCTTCTCTCTCTCAGTAACCACAACTAATAAATGGTAAAAACACTGGCATTTCCCTTATAGGGGTGTTTGAGAATGAAGTGATATAAAATACTTAAAGGAGTGCGTGGGACCTAAACATGCTAAGCTGTGAGTAGTTATCTTACAGAGTAGTTATAGGATTGATTTAAAAATTAAAACTATACTGTTCAACAAAATCATGAAATAAAATAAGGGTTGCATTTAGTAAACTATATTCCTCCAAACATCAAATTCCTTCTCATTCCCTCCTATCCCACTCCACAGCCTTAGGCAATCACTAATCTACCTTCTATCTCTATAATTTCTCCTGTTCTTTATACTTATTTATTGTAGTTTGGATATTACCTGAGTCATGCAGGTAAGGGACAGGGAAATAGACTCTTCCTCTTAATGGGAGGAGCAGGGAAGCGTTTGTAGCCATTCCCACCTCCTCCCCGGCAATCTTACAACCCCAATCAGCTAATTTCCAGTCTATGGTTGTTTTGATACAGAATCCCTAGATAAGGAATTTGGTAAGACAAGTGTGCCTTTCTACTTAACGGTAACTCATTTTTGTCTAGAAAATGGAGGAGTCTTTATTGATGATGTGATACTTGAAGTAGATTTTGAAGAATGAGTTTTCCAGACAGAAGATGATTAAAAAATTGAATCCAGATACAAGGAAAAATACGTAGAAAGGCACAGAGGTTTAGAGAGAATGACAGTGAGAAAATCAACATGAGACAGTGAGAAAATCAACATGGCTTGGAGGTTAGGTCAGGGGGTGGTGAATGGGGAAATGTAGGGGATGGTGAGGCTGGAGGGATCTTCTAATATCCAGAGTTTGTCCATGCAAGGAAGGGGCTGAGCTACCTGATGTCATTTGAGAATATGTTTTTAGTTCAGAAGAGGCATTAAGGTAGCATTTCCATTTTGGGAAGATATCCCCCCCCACCCCAGAATAGGAAATCTGAACAAATATAAATTCTATGAATTAGAGGATACAGGTATGTAGCAGAGATTCTGTGCAGGTTCACGGGACAGGAATTTCATTATCAGAACAAGGGCGTAATAACAGCATGAGCTGGAACTTAGGGAACAATAAAGAGCTCAGTATTCTGCACAGGTAAAGTTATCAAGGAGTCAGAGATGTAGGTGACTGTCTCGGAGTTTAGGAAATATGTCACAAATCAGTCAGCTTGCCAGATGGTTCTATCCCAGCCCTTCCTGACTCAGAATGAGCACAGGAAGTGAGGCATCAGAAGACTGCAGGTGGTAGAAACCAGTGTGACTGATGAAAGCCTGCAGAGGAAAAGGCAAAGTCAAAGTCATGATGAAATTCTTTATCAACTTGGCACATTAGTTAATACTATAACGCAAAAGGAATTAATCTTTGGACTACATTTGTAACTCTATAAACAATTTATGAACTAAAATATGGCCTTAGTGAGACTGTTTCTATTTCTTATTTCTTAAAGATGATAAAATAGCATAAGCAACCTGGAACACTGTAGCTGAAAGTGTTATTTTGTACATTTCTGCTTGAATAAATGGAAACATTAGCCTCTTCCATATGTTCATATCTACCTGGCTCCATCTTTTATTTCCCTAATTCAAAGTATGTTTAAATTAATCATGCATTCCCTGAATTACAGTTTATACTCTGCCCCTTGTTTTAAGTTGAATATCTACTTAAAATTGATTTAACCATTTGTTTTCTTTGTTTCAGAGGACCTTATAATATCCTTCACCGTATCCATGGCAATTGGGCTGGTAATTGGAGGATTTTTTTGGGCTCTGCTCGTCTGTCTGTCTCGAAGAAGAGCCAGTGCTCCCATCTCACAGTGGAGTTCCAGCAGGAGACCTAGGTCTTCTTACACTCATGGCCTCAATAGAACTGGATTTTACCGCCACAGTGGCTGTGAACGACGAAGCAACCTCAGCCTGGCCAGTCTCACTTTCCAGCGACAAGCTTCCTTGGAACAAGCAAATTCCTTTCCAAGAAAATTAAGCTTCAGGGCTTCTACCTTCCATCCCTTCCTGCAATGTCCACCACTTCCTGTGGAAACTGAAAGTCACCTGGTGACTCTGCCCTCTTCCAACACGTCTCCCAGCATCAACACTTCCCACAGTCTGAGCCGTCCTGATTTCCACTGGTCCAGTAACAGTCTTCGAATTGGCCTGTCCACACCGCCCCCACCTGCCTATGAGTCCATCATAAAGGCATTCCCAGATTCCTGAGTAGGGTTCTTGTTGTTGTTTTTTTCTTACTTTTCTTGTCTTTTATTGAAAGGAAATCATAAATAGGCTAAATAGAATTTTGAGGGCATGGCTCAAACAACTAATGAATTTCCAAGATGAAATATGCTCATACAAGTTGGACATTACAATGTAAAGCAAATTCTTTGAATACATTTTTTATGTCTCAAAAATGTAATATTTTCCCAAATAGTTACATATTTATGTATTTTGTATTCAATGTGAGGCTTATCAAAGATAATGATTCTAATCTAAGAATTAGCTATCATGCAGTATATATATATTCGATTAAAATCACCATTTTAGACATTTATAGTTTACAGTCCTCATTCACCTTCCAGTGTGACTATAAAGAGAAGAAAATCACTGTCACTTTAACAAAATATTCTAGCTTCACTTTCTTTAGGATGTCAAGTGAACCATATCAACATTTTACAATCTTGGATTACATGAGTACAACATGATAGAACATAGGAGATTCTAAAGTTCCTTGATTCCACTCATGAGAAGTGTGGAGATCAATCAAAGGAAGCTGAACTCTGTTGTGGCATAGGATGCCTTTTTCTTGACAGTTATTTTTTTTCCCAGACAGACTCTTTTTGTGATTTTCCCAAGAGCAGTTATTCACATCATTGGGACAAAATTCTTGGATTTACTAACATGACGATTTAACTTTTTTTCACTGTTTTTGCTATGTTGTTAGAGAAGCAACAGCAACAAAGCAAACTCATTTGACCTAAAAACAAACTTTGAGTTTAATACAAAGCTCACATTTTCTCATAAAGGATAAATTTTCTTTCTGAGAGTTAGATCTAGCAACTGGGAAAGCACTTTATCTGGAGATCTTCTCTTGTAACTTAACAGACAAATAAGTATGAGTCATTGGAGAGATTGTTATTGAAATGGATGTTACGCCCATGAAGAATAATTCTTCCTGGATTGACTCTTAATCATCAGGCCTCATCCCTTGTTTGCTCCTCCACGAATTTCAATCCCAACTTCTCTGAAGAGTCTTTGTACATTGACTGAACCATGCCATATGACTGTTGGTGCAGACAGTTACTTAAGGAGTCCACTTGTACAGGTGGCTGCCCTTGTGAGGGAAGATACTTCCCTAAATGTGGGCACCAGAGAGCTTCAGTGGCCAGATGTGTGTGGCTGAACTTTCCATTTAAGGACATGAGTTCACTGGAGTATGACTCAACAAGCCTGTGGTTCATTTCCAGTATAGTGAATGTTTAGCTTATGTTACTATTTGTTTGTTTCTTTGAACATTGGGATTTTCAGTAAAAAAAGATTGTAAAAATTTTTATATAATAGGAGATTCCATATAGCATTTTTACTTAGCTTATATTATCCATCATTCCTCAAGGACAATTAGTCTTCATAATGTCTATAGATAGGTGTTCTCTAATTAAATGTGCCAGAAGAAAGAAAAAAAGAAAGAGGAAGAAGGAAAGACAGAAAAAAGAAAGAAAGAAAAAAGCTAACAGGATAACCAGTTCATTGTAAGTTGGTTTTTAACAAGGAAATTTAGCAGTTCTCATATAGCCAAGCAAGATTTCAAGAGAGCATTAGCTTAGCAACAAGGCTGTTTTTTTACTTGCATGTCATCCTTAATGTCCAACAGGAGAACTGAGCAAAGAGTGCGGTTTCTATCTAGAATTTATATTGGGAGTAAAAACTGCTTTATATCTCTCAAATTAGGAAAATAAGAGCAGCAATCCTCTGGTGCATTCAACCATCTGGGAGAATTGTTACTGCCTCCCATCCCAGTTACAAGACAATAAAAACAAGTATTTTTATAAATATTGTGCATTGTATGAAATGTGAAATGGAAGTGCAAACTGGAAACTTCTTAAAGTTGTATTTGTTTTATTTGAAATGTTTTGTCGATTATGAAATAAAATTAAACTGATATCAATTTTGCTTCACAGTTCGTTTATTAAATAATGAAAACAATGTCTTCTAAAAAGGAAGAAGTCAGGAAATTATAAAACTCAGTTATAAATAAGGAAAACACTTTAGATGAAAAATTATACTATAGGGTTTGGAACTTATTAAACTTTATTGAATCAGAAAAGTCTCCTTTGGACTTTGGTATTTTAACCCAATCTAGAGCATCTGTAATTGAGTGGACTGAGAGATAAAGCCCTTTTCATATAAAAATGTGTAACAGATAAAGAGTAACATCACAAATAAATGTAACAGAATTTTTCAATGAATTAATGCAGATGGAAGAATTAGTAAATTATTTGTTAAAAACATGAATTCAGTTCTTACCTCAATAGCTAATAAATACTTCCAGAATTATTTAATTATTTATAAAATAAAAATTTAAAATAAAATCCATATTAAAAATAGAAGAAATTTGAAATAAATGTCTAACCAGTCTGTGAAATAGAAAAGGGACACATTTTAGGAATCAAAAAGATGGAATAAATGACAAAGAAAAATATTGATAGCTTTGATTATATAAAAAAATTCTGAAATCCCATTTATGAAAAGATAAGTTTATCCAAAGTTTAAAAACAAGCATAAACAAAAAAAAAAAATGAAGAAAGAAAAAGACTCTAAGTATGGCAAAAAATAATGGCCAATATCTTTAAGCTATTATTAGCTCACATAAATAGATATGAAAAACACTTAAATAAATAAATTAGTAAAGGACCAAAACAGGTAATTCACAAAAGAGAAAATTTAATTGATTAATGTATATGCTAAAAATTTTAAAAATTACATTCTTCATAAAAACAAATGCAATGAGATACACACAAAAAATATCAGGCTTCTTTTAGATACAAAATTCCAACTGTAAGCCAATCGTAAATCTTGCTAAGAAAAAGTGGCTCAGAAGAGTTGAAAGTAAAAGGTTAGACAAAGTTATATTAGAGTGTACCTACTACCTAGTACTGAATATCAGAAAAATTTGGTCAAGACGAAATATGTGAAATAAGACAATTACTTTGCACTATTAAAGAGTATAATCCCAATGAGGTGTAAATAAACATGAGTCTCACGTGGTAAGTAACAGAGCACCAGATATGTCTTCATAAAACAAACTACAGAGTAAGGGACGCAAAAGAACATTTTGGAAGGCTTACTTTATTTATGGAGAAGAAGTCTCAACATTTTAAGATACTTTATACCTAAATTAATTTGTATATGAAATGTTATTTCAGCTGGAGTCCTGTCATACAAACCTTTGTTTTGTTTTATATTTGTTTTTGTTTGTCTTTTAACTTAGATGACAGTAGAAGTCTTGCAGAAATAAAATTTAAGAAGTTGTCATTGGAAAGGGAAGAGTAATGAGAAGGGCCTTGGCCTACTAGACACCAAAATGTTCTCAAAGCTAAAATAAAAATTAAAAAGTCATGCAAAAAAAAAAAAACCAAAAAGCAAAGGAAAATAAATGTGCAAATCAATGGAACAAAATAAATACTACAAAAATAGCACCAGGTGTATGTGGGAAATTAGTTATGATGTGGGTGGCATTTCCAATAAATGACAAAAATGATTATTTAATGCTTGGTGAAAAACTAGATAGCCATAGAGAAAAATCTCTTCCTCACTTATCTCACAACGTGTTCAAAATGAATAAGGAATGCACAGAAAAAGTGAAATAATAGCATGTAATATAAATACATAAATATTTTAAAAACATTTTAATGGGGAAATCTTTTCTAAGTCTTTGGATAATGTGATTTCAGATTTTTTTAATTTTTAAGTTAGTTTTAAAAATAAGCAAATCCTAATTGTTTAAATCTATATTTGAAACCAACTTCACTGAGATTTAATTCATATACCATGAGATGCATACATTTTAAGTGTGGAGTTCAATCAGTTTTGGCATATGTACACACCTGTATTTACCATCACCACAATCAAGACATATAACACTTCCATCATTGTAAAATGTTCCCTTATGCCCCTTCCCATTTAATCCTGATTCCTTAATCTTAGCCCTCAGCCAACATGGATCTGCTTTCTTTCATTATAGCTTAGATTTATTTGTCCTGGAGTTTTGCACAAATGGAATGAATCATACAATGTGTACTATTTTGTGTCTGGCTTCTTTCACTCAAGATAAGTTGAGATTTATCCATGTTGTTGTATATTTCAACAATTCATCCCTTTTTATAGTGAATAATCCCACTGAATTCCACTGTATGGATATATTATCACTTGTTTGTTTATTAACCTATTAATGGACATTTTCTTTCCAGTTTGTGGCTATTATGAATAAAATTTCTATGAACACTTGCATACAAATATTTGCATTAACCTTTAGTAGGCTAAAAATGGTTCCCCAAAATATCAGGTCCTAGTCTCTAGAGCTTATATATGTGGTCTTATTTGAAAAAAGAGCTTTCTGTAGATGCGATTAAATGAAGAATTTCATGATGGCTGATTATCCTGAATTATCTGTGTGGTCCCTAAATATTATAGGAAGTGTTCTTATACGAAAGGCAAAAGCAAAGGAAGATTTTGCACAGACATATATAAGAGAAGGTGATGAGAAGACAGAGCAGAGAGCGATTTAAAATTGCTGAACTTGCCAAGGTCGCATGACCCATGCAGGCACCCTCCAAGGTTCTGAAACCTGCTCTGCCACTGATTGCAGTCCTGTGCCATGTCCATGCCATGTCCATGCACCCACCAAGGTCTTGCAACTGGCTCAGCCACTGGCGAAGTTCACACCACCTGCCTCTGTGAAGAGGGACTTGCCCAGCCCCTGCCAAAGCTTTCAACAGATGCCTGGGGACTAACCTATCAATCTGAATGAATAACCTCCAGCACCAGCTTGGACTGTGAAAACCACAGGGGAATGGGATGATGCAGGAGAATATCTGTGTTATAGGCTCTCAGCACATCTACCCATCTTCCCCCAGGTCAGTCCTCTACAGTAGGACACAAAAGCACTATCTAGGGATTTCCCCTCCTCACTAAGTAAGAGAGTTCCCAGCAAAGGAGAATAGGTGCACTGGAAACGTATCATCCATGAGCTGAGAGAAGAGGTTTCAGATGAGAAGAAACCAGAAAAGAATTCTGGCAACATGAAAAAACAGGCTAATTTGACAGCCCCAAAGGATCACAATAGATGCACAGCAATGTATCCCAATCAAAAGGAAATTGGTGAAATGTCAGAAATGGAATTCAGAATATGGATGGCAAACAAGATGAATGAAATTGAAGATAAAGTTGAAAACCAACACACACAAAAACACGATTTCAGGACATGAATGAAAAATATGAAAAACTCAGTAAAGATATAGACAACATAAGAAAGGATAAAGGAGAACTTAAGGAAGTGAAAGAGTCATTTAGGGAATTATAAGATACAACAGAATGCTTCAGCAACAGACTAGTCCAAGCAGAAGAATCGCAAGCCTGAAGACAAGGCTTTCAAGTAATCCAGTCAGTCAAGATACAGAAAAAAGAATAAAAAGAATAAACAATTACTCAGAGAAATATAGGACTTTGTGAAACGAACCAATAAATGAATTACAGATATTACAGAGAGAGAAGAAAAAAAAGTAAAAAGCTTGGAAAAGCTATTCAAGGAAATTACTGAGGAGAACTTCCCTGGTATTGCCAGAGATTTAGACATCCAGATATAAGACAGTCATTGAACACAGGGAAGATTCATCATAAATAGGACATCTCCAAGACACATAGTCATCAATGTGGTCAAAGTCAAAATGAAGGAGAAAATTCTACAAACTGCAAGATGAAAACAGCAACTAATGTACAAAGGCAAATCCATCATGATAACAGGAGACTTCTCAGCAGAGTCTTTCCAAGCTAGAAGGGGTTAGGGCTCCATTTTTAGTCTTAAGAAGAACTGCCAGCCAAGAATTTTTTATTCTGCAGAAGTAAGTTTCATAAATAATGGAGAAATAAAGAAAGACCTTTGCAGACAAGCAAAGACTAAGAGAATTTGTCACTACTAGACTTGCCCTACAGGAAATGCTACAAAGTACATTATACATGGAAGAGCACAATAGATACCAACTGCTGTAAAAGCACACAAAAGTTAGAGCTCACAGATCTTATTAAACAATAGCATAAGAGGGAAAACAGAACAATAAGGTATCATCCAACATGAAGAACAGAACAGAATCCTACATATCAATACTAACATTAAAAGTAAATGGTTTGAATGCCCCACTTAAAAGACATAGACTGGCTGAAAGGATGAAAAAACACAACTGAAGCATTTGCTGTCTCCAAGAAGCACATCCAAACCACAAAGACTCACACAGTTTTAGGGTTAAGAACTGAAAAAAATACTCCAAGGTAATGACACCAAAAGCGAACATGTGTAGCTATACTAATATAGATTAAATAGACTTTAAATCAACAATGATAAAAAAAAAGACAAAGATGATCATTATATAATGGTAAAGGGAGCAATTCAACAAGAAGATATACCAATCATAAATATAGAGGTACCTAACACATAAGCTCCCAGATTCATAAAGCAAATTCTACTAGATCTAAGCAAAGAAATAAGCAGTAGCATCTTAATTGCCAGAGACTTCAACACCCCACTGACAGAACTGGACAGAAAATGAATAAAGAAATTCTGGACCTAAATGAGACTCTAGAACAAAGGGACCTAACAGACATTTACAGACAATTCTACCAAAAACTACTGAGTATACATTTCGTCAGCACATGAGACATCTTCCAAGATTGATCATATCTTAGGCCACAAAACAAGTCTCAGCAAATTCAAAAAGTTGAAATCATACAATGTATCTTCTCAGGCCACACTGGAATAAAATGAGAAATCAATTCCAAGGGAAACACCCAATTCTCCACAAAGTCATGGTAATTAAACCACCTGCTGCTGAACAATCCTTGGCTCAATGATGAAATTAGTTGGAAATCAAAAGATTCCTTGAACTCAAGGACAAAGAGAACACAGTCTTTAAAAATCTATGGGATAGAGTGAAAGCAGTCCTGAGGGGAAGATTCGTAACCTTAAATCCCTACATCAAAAGACAGAAAGATCACAAATCAACAACTTAATGTTACATTTCAAATATCTAGAAAAAAAAGAACAAACCAAACCAAAAGCCAGCAGAAGAAAAGAAATAATGAAGTTCAGAGCAGAACTAAGTGAAATGGAAACCAAAAAAACCCAAACCAAAACAAAACAATACAAAGGATCAATGAAACAAAAAGTTGGTTCTTTAAAAAGATAAACAAAATTGATAGACCACTAGCCAGACTAGCCAGAAATAGAAGACAAAGGACTCTAATAAGCTCAATATGAAATTTAAAAGGAGACATTACAATGATGCCATGGAAAAACAAATTATCATCCATGAATACTACAAAAACCTACAGGCAAACAAACTGGAAAAACTAGAGGAAATGGATTACATGGATTACTCCTGGAAATATACAACCTCTCCACCCTGAATCAGGAAGAAATAGAAATTCTGAACAAATCAGTATGAGAAGCAAGATTGAAGCAGTAATAAAAAAATCTCCTAACAAAAAAATAAAAACCCAGACCAGATGGATTCTCAGCCAAATTCTACCAGATTTACAAAGAACTGGTACCTATCCTACAGAAATTATTCCACAATGTCAAAAAGGAGGGACTCCCTCCTAACTCGTTCTATGAAGCCAGTATTACCTTGATACTAAAGCCAGGAAAGAACACAATAAAAAAGAAAACTACAGATCAATATTCCATATGAACATAGATGTGAAAATCCTTAACCAAATACTAGCAAACCATATTCAACAACACGTCAAAAAGATAATTCACCATGATCAAGTGGGTTTCATCCCAGGAGTGCAAGGATGGTTCAGCATATGCAAATCAATAAATGTGATTCATCACATAAACAGAAGCAAAAGCAAAGAACATATGATCATCTCAATAGTTGCAGAAAAAGCATTCAATAAACTCCATTACCCTTTTATGATAAAAATCCTCAACAAACTAGGCAAAGAAGATATACCTCAAATTATAAAAGCCATATACAAAAAAACCCACAGACAACATCAAACTGAATGGGGAAAAGTCGAAAGCATTCCCCCTAAGACTGGAGCAAGGCAAGGGTGCCTAGCGTCACTACTTCTATTCAACATAGTATTGGAAGTCCTAGCCAGAGCAACCATGCAAGAGAATGAAATAAAGGGAATCCAAATCAGGAAAGAGGAAGTCAAACTATCCCTCTTTGCTGAAAATATGATTTTGTATCTAGAAAGTCCTAAAGACTCCACCAAAAGGCTTCTAGAATTAATAAATTCATCAAAGTCTCAAGTTATAAAATTAAAGTATACAAATTAGTAACATTTCTATATATTAATACTAATAACAGTCAATCAGAGAATCAAATCAAAAAATCAATACCATTAACAATAGCTACAAAGAAAATAAAATACCCAGGGTCTGGGCATGATGGCTCATACCTGTAATTCTAGCAGTCTGGGAGACCAAGGCAGGAAGATCTCTTGAGACCAGGAGTTCAAGACCAGCTGGAGCAAGAATGAGATCCCATCTCTACAAAAAATACAAAAATTTGTTGTGTGTGGTGTTGTGCACTTGTAGTCCCAGCTACTTGGGAGGTTGAGGCAGGAGGATCCCTCAAACCCAAGAATTTGAGGTTGCAATGAGCTATAAGATGATGCCACTGTACTCTAGCCCAGGAGACAGAGAAAGACCCTGTCTCAAAAAAAAAAAAAAAATAGAAATACTTAAGAATATTCTTAACACAGGAGGTGAAAGATCTTTATAAGGAGAACTATAAAACACTGATAAAAGAAATCACAAAGGACACAAACAAATGATAGAACATCCTTTGCTCATGGATTGGCACAATCAACATCATAAAAATGTCCATACTGCCCAAAGTGATTTACAGATTTAATGCAGTTCTCATCAAAAGCCCAACATCATTTTTATAGACATAGAAAAAATAATTCTAAACTTCCTTTGGACCTGCAAGAGACCCTGAATAGACAAAGTAATTCTATGCCAAAAGAACAAATCTGGAAGCATCACATAACCTGATTTTGAATTATACTAGAAGATTATAGTAGCCAAAACAGCATAATACTAGTATAAAAATAGAGACATAGACTAATGGAACAGAATAGAGAACCCAGAAATAAACCATATAACTATGACTAGCTTATCTTATACAAAGAAAACAACAATACACACTGGGGAAACAAAGTTCTATTCAATAAATGTTGCTGGGAAAATTGGACAGCTACATGCAGAAGAATGAAACAGGACCCTTATCTCTCACCATATACAAAAATTAATTCAAGACAGATAAAAGAATTAAATGTAAGGCATGAAATCATAAAAATTTTAGGAGAAAACATAGTAAAAACTCTTCTAGATGTTGGCCTAGGCAAAGAATCTATGATCAAGATCCCAAAGGCAAATACAGCTGCAACAAAAATGGATAAGTGAAACTTAATAGATTAAAACGCTTCTGTAAGGCAAAAGAAGTAATCAACAGAGTGAATAGACAATCTATAGAATGGGAAAAAATATTCACAAATTATTTGACAAAGGCCTTATATCTAGAATCTCCAAAGAACTCAAATAAATCAGCAAGAAAAAAACAAACAACCCCATTGAAAAGTGGGTAAAAGACAAGAAGAGAAAGAAGTTTTTCAAAGAAGATAGAGAAATGGCCTATAAACATATGAAAAAATGCTCAATCTCACTAATCATCACAGAAATGCAAATTAAAACTAAAATGAGATACTATCTTACCCCTATCAGAATGACCATTACTAAAAAGTCAAAAAACAATAGGTGCTGGCATGGATGCAGAGAGAAAGGAACGCTTATACACTTTGGTGGGACTGCAAATTAGCACCACCTCTATGGAAAACAGTATAGAGAAAGAAATAAAGGCACACCTACCATCCAATCCAGCAATCCCAGTGCTGGGTATCTACCCAAAGGAAAAGAAGTCATTTTATTTTAAAAGATACCTGCATTTGAACATTTATTGCAGCACAATTCACAACTGCAAAGATGTGAAACCAAAGTAAGTGGTTCCACATCAATTCACAAATGTATAAAGAATATGTAGCATATTTATACCATGGAGTACTAGTCAGTCATAAAAAGGAATGAAATAATGTCATCTGCAGCAACTTGGATGGAACTGGAGACCATTATTCTAAATAAAGTACCTCAGGAATGGAAAACCAAACACCCTGTGTTCTCACTAAGAAGTAGGAACTTAACGCTGGGCACACACAGGTATAAAGAGATGTAAAGGTCATTGGAAACCAAGGAGGGAGGGTGAGAGGGGAAGTATGGGATAAAAACTTACCTATTGGGTACAATGAACACTATTCTGATGACAGGCACATCAAAAGCACTGGGTTAGCATTATGCAAGGTATCCATTTAACAAAACATTTGTACCCTCTTAATATTTTGAAAGAAAAAGAGAATGCTAGCCTTGTAGATTCTGTTGATGCAGCCATAAGCCAAGGAATCCCACCAGCCACCAGAACATAGAAGAGACAATGAATGCTCTTGTGCAGAACCTCAAGGTAAGCTAGAGGTGAGACATTAGCACCTTCTAAGAGCCTTCCTGGGCATTCACACAGTCCTTCATATGGGTGTGTGGATTTCTAGGTCCCCAGAATTATGTGTGAGCTTTTCAAAGCACCCAATAGACACTTCATTCCCCATATTTTCCTTACAATTTTTTTGTTCAGCCTCCTTTTACTCCGACTGGTGTCTCTGCATGAGGCAGCTGCAAAATTAAACAATTGCTATTGATTGTTTTCAACCAAAGAGAGTTTCTCGCTTAGTGAGCTCTGAATGAGGTTATATAAACATAAATCCTGTGAATGGAGTCTTCAAGGAACTGACAGTCTGGTCAAATAGTGATTATTGCTGTGGCCTGGGTCTTTTTGAGAAGCTCTAACTCATTTTGACTTCTCTGGTGACTGTTAGGCTGTTGTTCTTCACAGATACGGCGGTGGCTAGCTACCTCTGTGATTTGTGAGGTGATTTGTGAGGCTACCTCAGAGCTGGCAAGAAGGAGCTAGGAATAGGCAAGTTAAAAATGTCAGAAAGCTCACTGTTCTTATCAAGATTCAGTTGTTTTTCTTGAACAAATGTTCCTTGGATTGTCGTAAGTCTTTGGTTAATTTCCAGAGTACTGAAAAAGTTGCTGGGGTTTTTTTTTGCTTGTTTTTTGGCCAGCGTTTTCACCGATTTTATGAAAGAGAAAATGACAAAAGTTCCTTATTCCATCATTCCAGAAGTGCTTCTGCTTATTGACGTTTTGGTATTCAGACAGACTTGCTCTTAAAACCTACTGGCACAAAGATCCAGGTTCTAAAAGTTAGAAACAGAGTCCATTAGTGCTTCACCAGAATATTCTGGCGACTGGTCCTGTCTCTGCTTTCCTTATGATATGAAACTGCGTGTGGGATGCAAGACCACCCTTTGGAAAGATGTGACCGATTTGAAGGACGTACTCTTCAGATTGTGAAATTCCTACTGATGGTTAAAAGTCTACCACATCATATCTTAATTCTAGAATCCGTACCATATTATTCTAAGGACTTCAGTCCTCCAACTCTTCAGAATAAATTGCCAACTTAATTAAACCTATTTCTTCTTGATAAGTGTAGAATTTATGGTTCAAATCCCTTCCAAAAAGATCCTGGAGTGAGAAAATGCTCATGTGTAATAAACATTAAGGGCAAATGTGTTGCTTGACAGAACTTCTGTATTGGTGTTTAGGCATTTCCATTCACCTGGCTGGAGGGGAACATAGTCATAGCAGTGCTCTTTCTGGGTAGAAATAGGAGATGGGACCTGTGTGTAGTGAGTCATTTGTCCTTTGCCTTTCCCCAGTGTGCATGATTTTCCATATTATTTCTCACAGAAATTGTCATTAGAAAAGTCACTTCAGTAACATCTCCTACATGCTTTGACATTTTTTTTTTTGAGAAAAATGTTTCATTCTATTAGGTTAATTCCACCCCCAGGTATTTGCATAAGTGGTGTGGGTCTGGCCTTTGACGTTATCTTCCTAATTGATCTCTGATGGCTCACTCAGGCATATTGTAGACACATGGTCTCATTGAATCTTGTGCTATCTTTCCCAAATCAAATCTGTAAAGTTCACTTGCAATTTAATGTATTGTTTTTGAGTCATCTTGACATTTTGACTTCATAAGTGTAAACCAAAAACTGCATTTACTGGAAATTTATTTTTAAAAATAAAACAACACATGCCAGATCCCTTATCTACATATAATTTTTAAGATTAAGGAATGCTTATGAGGTAATGCTGCTGAAATAAAATTTTAAAGAGGAAATTTATCTCTAATATTTCTAAAGCACTTAAAAGAACAAGGCTGTCTTCAATAGGAGGAGAAAACATACAAGAAAGGGTGTCAAATATTAAGATACAACCCAGTTTTTTAAAAATGGCAGGTGCAGAGCAGAATCAAGTGGTACAAGGGTGAAAATGTTTAGCATTGTCAAAAGAACTAGAAGAGAAGCTTCTCTTTATTTTAAAGTTGCAAGTGTAAGTAGATAAACTTTTTGGTAAGTGAGCCTGTATTAAGAAATCAGTACATACTGGTTTGAATTAATGAAATCTTTGGGTATTACATAATAAATATCTGGATTTATAGTAATATTTAAAGCTGAAATTTTCCTAGTGGATACTTTTTATTAATGACTTGAATAGTCTACGTTTAACTCTTGCTACTGAGTGGCATCACCATATGATCAGTTTCATCACTTCATTTATATTAATCATTGAGCCACACCCATGAATGTTGATATTTAGAAGTAAATAGAACGGCTAACATGGCGAAGAGGAACTCCAAGTATGCTCACCTCATACATCCTAATGTTAAGAAGTTTTGTCAGTTGAGATTTTGTAATCACCAATAGATCATGGAGACTGACAAAATAATTTTTATTACTATTTTCTGTTTTATTTTAAAATTTTAAAAGTCTTATAAAACTTTAAAATGTAAAGTTTTAAGTATTCAATTATTTACTTCGTGTCAGAATTAAGTATTTAACTAATTGCTTACTTTGAAAGAAATTGAGGATAAGGAAATGTAACAGCTTTAAAAACTTTTTTTCTTCCTTTTAGTTTTTCATTCCATATTTTGTTTTTTCCCTCTGTACATTGCTATGCAATACTTATAAAAGGGTTTCTAAACAACATAACACAAATAAGAAGTAGATGATAATGTTAGGGCCAAGAGGAAGTAAAGTGGACCCAGTAATGAGGTTAGTGCTCATAAAGCAGTCTTACATCCTAAATAACAGCAAAGGACACAGGCCTAGCTCTTAGCTTGCTTGCTGTGCATTTAACGAAAGGAATAGGAGCAGATATATCATTCACAGTGCTCGTAAGATAAAGACAATGCAGTCATTCAAGAGAAACGCGGTGAGTTTTGATTGTAAACCCTAACAATCACATTTGAAGTTTATCATGAGGAGGATCCTGTGATGTAATGAACAAAGTCCTAAGTTATATTCCTAGGGTAACTACAGCAAGGAGATTTGTGGGGGTGTTCTTATTTAGACGGTTTTCATCATGAGAAAAAAAATCAGTGAAAATAATACTACTGAGGCAAACACCACTGTACCATCGAGGTAAGCAGCACTTCCACAGTCCTGCGTAGACAGAGATTGGTAGAGTATCTTTTCTTTCCCCCTTTCCCAGGGTCTAGTCACTTTTCTTTATTTTTTTACTTTTTTTAATTGCAGCATATTACTTGGGTACAAATGTTTAGGTTACGTATGTTGCCTCTTCTCCACTCGAGTCAGAGCTTCAAGCCTGTCCATTCCCGAGGCAATGCACACTGTACCCATTAAGTGCAAATGTACCCATCCTCCCTCCCACCTGTCTGACACCCAATGAATGTTACTACAAATATGTGCACTTAAGTGTTGGTCAGTTAAGTCAGTTAATACCAATTTGGGGATGAGTACATGTGGTGCTTGTTTTCCCATTCTCGTGATACTTCACTTAGTAGAATGGGCTCCAGCTCTATCCAGGATAATACAAGAGTTGCTGGATCCCCATTGATTTTTGTGGTTGAATAGAGCTCCATGGTATACATACACCACATTTTATTAATCCACTCATGTATTGATGGGCACTTGGGTTGTTTCTACATCTTAGTAATTATGCTGCTATAAACATTCTAGTGCAGATGTCTTTTTTAATAGAATGTCTTTTGTTCCTTTGAGTGGATGCCCAGTAGACCTTCCTAATCAGATTCAAGAACTCAAAAGGAGTTGATAGATAAACTTGGAAAGCAAGATCTAGGAATCCTGTAAATCATGCACACTAGTGGGTGCATATGGGTATGGATGAATTTTTCTGAAAACAATGTTTGTGGTTTTTATCAAACAGAACTTTGCCTCAGAGAAGGTTGAGAGAAATGAAGAAGCTGCTCATCCATTATGAATACCATTTTAAATAATGAACTTTTCATAAATGTATATGATCATTAGTTTTGAGACTGTGCTTTCTGCACATGAAAAAAAATCCATATGTCACTTTAAGAAATGAAAACATATGCTCTAAAAATCAGCCAACCAGGATAGGCTTGACATCTTCTTATGAAAGTCGAAATGCTGATTTAGGGCTAATTGGTAGAGAAACCTGGTTCATATATGCTTGGAAGTAAGCACAGGTATATTCTTAGAGAGATATAGATCTTTATAGAAAATGATGTGGTATATGTTCCAAATGAAATTACAAAAACTTCCAAGTTTTACCATGTAGTGTGTTGATAAGTTTAAATTAAATATTTTTAAAGCAGGTATAACCAAATGCTTATCTTGAACATTACAAAAAAAAGAGTTGAATAAATCACCCATAGACTGTCTGGCTTTGAGCAATACAATTTCCTGGAACAAAACACTAAGATAAATTGCTTGCAAAATCTATTTCTCTGTAACTGAATGAGATACCTTGCTGAATGGGGTTGTTAGCTATAAATAAGTTAAAAGTTTTCTTTCTGGCAATAGAGAATTGGGCCAGAAGTTTCTTAAGGTCTTGGCTAGATCATGAAGATAAATTTATTATGCATCTTATGTGTGTTTAAATACAAATTAAGGTTCAATATATATTTTATATATTAAGAAAAATATTGGATATATCT
>CAUYRT010019191.1:0-10977 GCA_963574885.1 Lepilemur ruficaudatus
GACAGAGTCTCACTCTGTTGCCCAGGCTGCAGAGTGCCGTGGCATCAGCCTAGCTCACAGCAACCTCAAACTCCTGGGCTCAAGCAATCCTTCTGCCTCAGCCTCCCGAGTAGCTGGGACCACAGGCATGAGCCACCATGCCCGGCTAATTTTTTACATATATATTTTTAGTTGTCCAATTAATTTCTTTCTATTTTATAGTAGAGACGGGGTCTCGCTCTTACTCAGGCTGGTCTTGAACTCCTGACCTTGAGCTATCCACCCGCCCTGGCCTCCCAGAGTGCTAGGATTACAGGCGTGAGCCACCACGCCCGGCCGCATGTGTCTGTTTTGATGGCAGTACCAGGTTGTTTAGTTTACTATAGCCTTGTAGTGTATTTTGGTAGTGTGATGCCTCTAGCTTTTTTCTTTTTGCTCAGGATTGCTTTGGCTATTTGGGGTCTTTTGTGGTTCCATAAGAATTTTAGGATTGTTTTTTCTATTTCTGTGAAGAAAGTCATTGATATTTTGATAGAGATTGCACTGAATCTGTAGATTGCTTTAGGTAATATGGTCATTTTAATAATATTAATTCTTCCAGTCCATGAACATAGGAAGTTTGTCCATTTCTCTGTGTGTATGTGTGTCTTCAATTTATTTAATCAGTGTTTTACACTTCTCTTTGTAGAGATCTAGAGATCTTTCACCTCCTTGGTTAAATTTTTCCTAGGTATTTTCTTTGTAGCTATTGTAAATGAGATTGCTTTATTGATCTCTTTTTTCAGGTAGTTTGTTGTTTGTATAGAAGTGCTACTAATTTTTGTATATTGATTTTGTATCCTGAAGCTTTACTGAATTTGTTTATTGGTTCTAAGAGCTTTTTTTTTTTTTCTTAGCAGAGTCTTTAGATTTTTCTCTATATAAGATCATTTAATCTGCAAATAAGGACAATTGGACTTCCACTCTTCCAATTTGGATAATTTTATTTCTTTCTCTTTCCTAATTTCTCTAGCTAGGACTTCCAGTACTATGTTAAATAAGAGTACAGAGAGCTGGCATCCTTGTCTTGTTCCAGTTCTTAGAGGAAAAGCTTTCAGTTTTTCCCTGTTCAGTAAGATGGTAGTGGTTGCTTGCCATATATGGCATTTATTGTGTTGACATACTTCCTTTCAATCCCTAACTTACTGAGAGTTGGTTTTTTTTTTTATCATGAAGGGATGTTGAATTTTATCAAATGCTTTTTCTTCATCTATTGAGAGATTCATATGGTTTTTGTCCTTAATTCTGTTGATGGGATGTATGTTTATTGTGTTGAGCCATCCTTGAATTCCTGAAAAAAAATCTCACTTGATCCTGGTGTACATTCTTTTTGATACACTATTGGATTTGATTTGCTGGTATTTTGTTGCAGAGTTTTATAACTATGTTCATTAGGGTCATTGGTCTGCGGTTTTCTTTTTTTTTGTTCTTGTGTCTTTGTCCGGTTTTGGTAACAAAATGAGGTTGAGAGAATCCCTCCCCTTTGATATTTTGGAATAGTTTGAGGAGAAGTATTATTAGTTTTTCTTTAAAATTTTAGTAGAATTCAGACAGGTGTTAATCTTTTCAACTCCGCACATTATATCCCTGTTCGTTGGATACTTCATTTTGGTACCGTTGCTCAGAGCAGAGTAGCTGAAGCCAGTCTAAGCCATAGCTGGAAATCATCTTGCAAAAATTGAGAAAGTTCTGAAAATATTAAAACTGCATTGGGATTGAGAGAAAAATGGCAGATTAGGGGTGGCCTTCTGACTCTCTGCTTTCAGAGTCGGAGGTGAAATAGGCAGACTACTGCACGTGAGTGAACTCCACTTCCACAGGACCAGTTTCGTGGACCTACAGAGAAACAGCATGGGACACTGGACACCGGTGGAAAACAGAGGTGATTTGGAGAATCTCTCGTGGAGCCCAGAGAGTCAGATGTGTACCTTAGGGAAGGAGTCCAGGTCTTGCCCTGGCCGGCTGGCTGTAGCAAGGTGTTCTGACTCCTGGGAGGACAATCCTTCCCCCACCGTGCCCCACACCCACGCAGGCAGGGAAGTGTCTGAAGTTGGCAGGAAGTGGTGGTGCAGGCAGACAGGCTGTGCAGAGTAAAAACTAGAGTGGGGAACATTTTGAACTCTCCGATGGGCTCCTCTGAGTCAGCCCTGGCTGGGGGAGGACCCTAGCTGAGTGAGCGCTTCCCGGTTTCACAGGAGTGAGTACGGAGAGTGCCTTCTCACGTTGGGAGGCTTCCAAGACTAGGATGGGGAGTGTATACCTTGGAGGAGACTCTGCCCTGGGAACTCGCTGAGGTTTTGGCAGGCACTGGAGAGCAGAGCGAGTGTGGTACCCTGCAGCTGAACAGTTGGGACTTGGTGGGTTAGGGAAGCAGTGGGCTTGGAGCGCAGCTTGGAAGCTGCCCCCTGTGTGCCAACTCTAAGTAGGGGATCAGACACCTCCCCTAGTCTGGAAACACTGCAGGCTGCTCTGGTAGCAGTCACAGTCCCTCTCTCTGTCCTAAACCGGTCAAGCAGGTCCAGCATTTGAAAGAGGGGAGGGGAATGGGGGGGAAAAAAGGACAGAGTCTATCTGATCCCCCAACTCAGCACCAGGACCTCCCATTCCCACGGCTCGGGTTCGGCGTTTGAAGGGGAGGTTAGGGGAACGTGGTGACATCCACAGCTGACTTGCCAGGCTGGTCTTGGGGGTCTCCCTCTCTACCCAGCTGCCTGTGTTCTGTACCAAGAGAGCAGAAACCAGGTTGGCAGGGTGGAATTGTGAGGGAGTTTGCCTCTCTAGTTGTGACCTGGGGAGACAGTACCACCCACCCTCTCCTGCGACTCAGGCCGGGTGCTTTGCACAGAAGGGACTGACTCTATCCCTAGGTGGAGCTGAGAAAGAGGCTGTTCATCCTGAAACCTGGTCACCAGACTGTTACCTCCGCTTCGCTTCCTCTTTCCTGTTGGAGGCTGAAAGAAGGTAGAAGCAGCCTATCAGATTTTGGTTCATAATCCAGTCCGGTCCTTGACAAAGTACCCAGATGAGAAGAACCAGCGAAAGATCACAGGAAACATGAAGGATCAGAGAGAAAAGTCACCTCCAAAAGAAAATACTCGATCGTCACCAACTGACACCAACTTACATGATATGATTAAACTGACAGAGGAAGAATTCTGAATATGGATTGTTAAAAAACTCAATGGTATTAAAGAGAAAATTGATTCCCAACATAGAGAAACCACAAGAATTCAGGAAATGAATGAATAGTTCTCCAAAGAAATTAAAATTATTCAGAAAACCAAACAGAAATCCTGGCAATGAAGGAAGCATTCGAGGAACTGCAAAACTCAATGGAATGTCTTAAGAATAGGTTGGATCATGCAGAAGAGCGAATTCCAGAGCTTGAAGATTATGCTTATGCTCTAAACAAATCAGAGGAAGAAAGGGAACACAGAAACAAGAGACAAGACCAAAGCTTACAAGAAGTATGGGATTATGTTAAAAAACCGAACCTCCGGTTGATAGGGTTACCAGAGGAGGAAGAGGAACATTGACAAGGGCTGGAAAACTTATTTCATGGAATATTGGAGGAAAATATGCCAGGCCTAGCCAGAAATCTCAATATTCAGGTAAAAAAGCACAACTCCTGGGAGACTCAACGCGAAAAGACAATCACCTTGTAACGTGGTTATCAGGCTGACCAAAGTAAATGCGAAAGAAACAATCCTCCATGCAGCCAGACAAAAACAACAAATAAACTACAAAGGAAGGCCTATCAGATTAACTGCAGAATTCTCATCTGAAACCCTACAAGCCAGAAGGGACTGGATGCCTATCCTTAATCTTCTAAAACAGAATAAAGCGCAACCTAGAATTCTTTATCCGGCAAAACTAAGTTTCATCTATGAGGAAGAAATAAAGTCCTTCTCAGACAAGCATTCTCTGAAGGAATTTGCAAAGACCAGACCAGCCCTACAGGAAGTTCTTAGACTGGCCTTTCACACCGAACAGGGCAATAGGCACTCTTCAAAGTAAAACCTTAAAAGAGTTAAAGGCTAGAATTTGATCTGCAGGATGGCGCAAGAAGTAAAACAAAGCAACTGGAATTTACCCAACAATATGAATGGAAATCTTTCTCAAATTTCAATCCTATTATAAATGGCTTGAATATTAATAAATAAATAAATATTAATGGCTTAAACTGTCCTCTGAAGAGAAACAGACTGGCAGAGTGGATAAAAATACACAAGCCCAGTATCTGCTGTATACAGGAAACACATCTAACCCACAAAGATGCTTTCCAGCTGAAGGTCAAGGGATGGAAAACTACCATCCAGGCAAATGGAAGTCAAAAGAAAGCAGGTGTAGCTATACTATTTGCAGACAACATAAGCTTTAAAATAAGAAAAGTAAAAAAGGACAAAGAAGGCCGGGCGCGGTGGCTCACGCCTGTTATCCTAGCACTCTGGGAGGCCGAGGCGGGTGGATTGCTCCAGGTCAGGAGTTCAAAACCAGCCTGAGCAAGAGCGAGACCTCGTCTCTACTATAAATAGAAAGAAATTAATTGGACAACTAAAAATATATAGAAAAAATTAGCCGGGCATGGTGGCGCATGCCTGTAGTCCCAGCTACTCGGGAGGCTGAGACAGGAGGATCACTTGAGCCCAGTAGTTTGAGGTTGCTGTGAGCTAGGCTGACGCCACGGCACTCACTCTAGCCTGGGCAGCAGAGTGAGACTCTGTCTCAAAAAAAAAAAAAAATTATTACTGTATATCAAAAAAGAGTTTTTCTGTAAATTTAAAATACCTTACACAAAAAAGATACCAATTTTTCAATGACTGTCCTTTTATATTTTAGGGTATGTGTCTCTGAGGTGAATGAAATGTTATCTTTTTAAATAATACTTCGCAGGTGAACATGCAAGTAGTATAAACCTGAATTTTTCAATTTTTATCCCTCAGGTGTTGAAGTGCCATCAAAAGACTCTTTGCCAAAGAAAAGGCCAATTTATGAAGATAAAAAGAAGAAAAAAACACCACAGCAGCTAGAAAATAAAGAAGGTTTGTATATAAAATAGCCTCTGATTTAGAAACTGTTTTGTTTGCCTTTTTCCCACAACTTTCAAAAGAGTGTGTCTTTAAAAAAGATAAATTGAAAATACATATTGAAACTTATTCCTAATACTTATTATTGTCATTGTTCTCACCTGATTGAAATGACAAGCTAATAGAACAAATGCTTTAGTTTGAAAAATCTGAGTTCTATCCCATGAATACTCTGTTGTTAACTCTGAAAAGCAAAATTATCATTCTTATTTTTTCTTGGTTTTCTTTCTTAGCCTTCTGTGATTTTCTGTTCTAGTCCTTGAGCAGAAAGAGGAGTTTCCTAAATAAAACTTATGACTGATATTTAAACATTTTCTAAACTTGCTGAAGAAACAGGAGTGCAATACTGATTTTCTTATTGTTCTTAACCAGGGTATCTTAGCAGAAATTGTGCACTGAAAAATATCATTAACTTCTTTTCTGCCCTTTTTTAAGTGTCTGAACCAGTGGAATTAAGTGCTGCTGTGGAAGTTGTGGAACAAGGAGTACCTGAAAAAGAAGAGACACCACCCCCTGTTGAACCAGGCCAGTAGCAGTAGCTGATTATTTAATTAGCTAATTCTTATTAAATAGTGTTGATGTGTCATAAGTAATTTTAGTTATCATTAAATAGTTTGGGGAAACGAAATAAATATCTGGCTGATGGCCTTCTTTGTTCACAGTTCTTTCTTTTCTCTAAACTATTTCTTTTCATTTCCATTTTGAAAAAGTATCCAAGTAAGACTTTGTATAAGTTTTGTTCTTTTCAGTAGTGCTAGTATAATATTCTGTATAGAGGATAGAAGGTTTTGGGTTTTCTCTGATGGTTTTATTTATGGGTCAGAAATCTCAAAGAAGGCCTGAAGTTTTTTTTAATGCTTTGGAAGCAAATTGGAAGCATTTTTAATTAGAATTTTTAAAGTACCATAAAAATTGGCATTTTAGAAACTTAGAGATCAACTTCTGTATGTATTTACTTATTCATTTATATTTGCTTATTCAATTTATTTATTCATTGTGGGGTATTTGTGTGTGTGTTTTGAGGGCTTGGGGGAAGTCTCTGCCCTTTTTTAAATTAAGCATTGTTCTAATTCATAAAACTAGATAATTGATAAGAGAGCCAGGGGCTAGCTAAATATATGTTTGATATTAAAGAGAATTTCCAGTATTTGAAAATAGGATCAGGAGTGGGAACAGCTTTAGAGAATGTCAAGACTGACTCACACAGGTGAATGATATATTGATAGTTCTTTTCCTTTTGCTTTTCCTTTTTTTTCTTAGGTGCATAGGATCATTTCACCTGGGTAGACCTCAGCTTAGCATTGATATGTTGAAGCTAGAGAAATTCAGGTTGATGCTTAATAGCAGACCACTATTATAGGTCATATTTGTAGCACCATAAAAATTTGCTAATTTAGATGGATGTTTTAGGTACCTGTTTCTGAGTCTCATTTCCTCCTCAAGATAACTTATCCAGACTTGTTGATGAATAATAATTATTACAGGGAAGCAAATACTATATGTCTCACCTTCATCTTCCTTTCACTTAATAGTAGTTTTGCTTGGTTGGATTTTGGTAAAGAGAAGCATTGTTAAGGAAAGTATTAAGTTTTTAACATTCAAATAATTAAAAATTTACCTTTCTGGCTGTTTTGGCGTTATAAACACAGCATTCTGTTGTTGTTTTGAATCAGAGTGATGGTGGTAGCTTTGTACATTCAACTTTGGAATTTCAGTAGTATTTTGATATGTCTGTAAAGGTTAAAGCAAAATAAGGAATAAATTCTATGTATGAAGTATGAATGAGTTGAATGATAAAAAAAGATGTATGTGAAATTTTTTTTGTCCTTAATAACTGAGTGCATTCCATGTGGAAGTAAAACTCAATGGAAATCAAACAGGTGGGGAGGGGGTTAGAGGAGTTGAGTAAATTCACACCTAATGGGTACACTCTCTGGGTGATGGGCACATTTACAACTTTGACTCAAACTGTACAAAAGCAAATTATGTAAACAAAATATGCCAGACCCCCATAGTATTCTGAAATTTAAAAAAAAGCTAAGTGCATTCATATATCCTTTTCAAGATCTAAAGGAACATTTAAGTGTCTGGATTTTTAATATTTTAATTATCGCAAATATAAAATCTGGGTTAATTTTAATATGATATATTCAAAATAGTAGGAAGTGGAAGCATTGAGTAATAGTAAATTATAACATACTAGTTATTGAAAAGAGTTCTAAAGATAACAAAGTTGGATACATAGGTTTTTACATACCTAAAACATTTCTTTTTTTATGTTAGAGCGTAATTTTTTACTTTTTTTCTAAAAACAGCTTCATATTTCTGAAATATTTGGTGTCTTAAATGAAAACTTTTATTTACAGAAGAAGAAGAAGAAACTGAGGATGCTGGATTGGATGATTGGGAAGCTATGGCTAGTGATGAGGAGAGAGAAAAAGGTAAATAGCTCATAAGCACACATTGATAAATCTAGTGATTATTAGAGAAGTTTGGTATATATTTAAATTAATAGTCTTTTGAGAATGCAAGCCATAGAACATTCCTGGGGACCAGGACCAGTCATGCTCGCTTCAACGCCATGGTTTTTAAATCCTCATCTGGGTCTTCGTTTTGTGAAGGAATGGTTCTTCAGAAGGTCATTTGCAAGATAACTGCCTAGAATTTATTTTTTCTAAAGTGATGATGTCAGAAATAGGGTTGTAATTCAACTAGCCTACAGAAGCCTTGTTGAGTTAAAATTTAAAAAACTGATGAGTTCCTAATCAATATGAATAAAAAGTAAGCTTTTTTCTTTGTCATTACTTCATGTCCTTTATTACTAAAATATCTACTTTCTTTCATTTTAATTTCCTATTTTCCTAAATTTTTGAGACTGATGTTTTTGGCTCTTTGATTTTTCAGCCTCCCCATCTTTATTTCTAAAGCTATACATTTTTCTTTAAGAATGGCTTTAGCCAAATTCCACAAGTTGTGATATGTTCATATTTTCTAATTTCCATTTTAATGTATTAACTTTTACCTGTGATTTAGTGTATTTTTTAATTTACAAAAATAGGGATTTTCTAATTATCTTTTTGTTACTTCAGTGTGATCAGAGAACATACATGATTCTGTCCTTTGAAATATGTTGAGTCTTGCTATACAACCTAAGCACATGGTCAATTACTATAAATATTTCATATGTGATTCGAAAGAGCACGTATTCTGCAGTAGTTGGGTGCCTTGTTTTCTATATTTAGGTCAAGTTTATTCATCATTTTGTTCAAGTCTTTTATATTGTTGTGAGTTTTTTTCTACTGTGCTTTTCCCCCTCTCTTACTGAGACCAGTGTGTTAAAATCTCCCATTGTGATTATAGATGGTCTGTTTCTTCCTGAATTCTGTTAATTTTTGCTGTATATATTTTGATGCTGCGTTATTAGGTAAATACAATCTTGTATCTTTCTAATGAATTGACTATCATTGATAAATGTATTCCTTTATTTCTAGCAATGCCTTTTGACTTAACAATTCGTATCACTACACCAGCTTTGATTTACATGTTCTTTTTCTGTTTTCATTACTGTTTTTGTATCCTTAAACAGCATTGTCTTAGTCCGTTTGTGCTGCTTTAACAAAATATCACAGACTGGGTAATTGGTAAAGAACAGAAATTTCTTTTTGTGGGGTTGGTGTACAGGGTCTCTCTCTCCTCTCTCTCTGTTGCCGGGGCTAGAGTGCAGTAGTGTCATCATAGCTCACTGCAACCTGAAACTCTTAGGCTCAAGCAATCTCCCTGCTATAGCTTCGTAAGTAGCTGGGACTACAGGTTGTGCACACCGTCATGCCTTGCTAATTTTTTTCTATTTTGTAGATATGGTCTTGCTATGTTGCCAAGGCTGATCTCAACCTCCTGGCCTCAAGCAATCCTCCTGCCTTGGCCTCCCAAAGCTAATATTATACACATGAGCCACCATACCTGGCCAGAAATTTATTTCTTACAGTTCTAGAGGCTGGGGAGTCCAGGATCAAGACACTGGTACTGGTGTCTGGTAATGACTGCTGTCTCTTTCCAAGGTGGCGCCTTGTTGCTGCATCCTCCAGAGGGGAAGGAGCCCTGTGTCCTCACATGGCCGAAAGGGAGGGAAGGGCAAGAGGGGCAAACTCTCTGAAGAGAGCATTAATCCGTTTATGAAGGTGACTTAATCACTTCCCCAAACCCCACCTGTAATACCAGTCCAATGGGAATTAAGTTTCAATGTGAATTTTGGAGGGACCACATAGACACCATATCAAGACTCTAGTTGAGATTTTTTTTTTTTTTTGAGACAAGAGTCTCACTCCGTTGCCTGGCCTAGAGTTCCGTGGCGTCAGCCTAGCTCACAGCAACCTCAAACTCCTCAAAATTAGGAAACTCTCATCCATCTCTGGACATCATTTGGAAGAATAGAAACTGTGAGATTTGCAAATTCATCCCCTTCCAGCATTATGGCCCATTGCCTTGTCATAGGCTCGTAGTCACTCCCAGCCACAGCCTGATTGTTAAAAAGAGATGCTACCCTGGTCATGTTTTTCCTGTAGGTCCAGAAGTCTGAAGTGTTGACATTTGGGCTGCTCCATGATGTCATCCAAAAACACTGGGGACCCTCAGAAGCACTGGAA
The DNA here is from genome assembly GCA_963574885.1 of Lepilemur ruficaudatus. NCBI lineage: Eukaryota > Metazoa > Chordata > Mammalia > Primates > Lepilemuridae > Lepilemur > Lepilemur ruficaudatus. The sequence continues at coordinate 9,749 of CAUYRT010019191.1, forward strand.
AATGAAAATGCTGAGCAAACATGTTCTTTGAGGCACAAAGTGGCACAGGTGTGCTGGGGTTCCCCCGTTGCAGAGACATTCACCTACATCCTCCAAAGTGGGTCAGGCACCCCTTGTATTGGCGATTCATAGTAGGACAGTAAATCAAATGATCCTTCTGCCTCAGCCTCCCAAGTAGCTGGGACTACAGGCATGCGCCACCATGCCCGGCTAATTTTTCTATATATTTTTAGTTGGCCAATTAATTTCTTTCTATTTTTAGTAGAGATGGGGTCTCACTCTTGCTCAGGCTGGTTTCGATCTTGTGACCTTGAGCGATCTGCCCACCTCGGCCTCCCAGAGTGCTAGGATTACAGGCATGAGCCACCGCGCCCGGCCACCATAGCAAGACTCTAGTTGAGATTTTTAAATCCCGTTTGTCATTCTTTATATTTTACCTAGAGCACTTAGCCCATTACATTTAACATTTGATATAATTAATGAAATAGATTGGTTTTAAAGTTTTCATCTTACTAAGTCCTTTTTTGTTCTGCCTGTTTTTTACCTTTCTAACCATCTTTTGGATTGCTGGGTTTTTTTTAATTCTATTTTTTTCTTTTTCCATGAGTTTGAAAGTTGTGTATTTTTCAAATTTTTTTAGTGATTATTCTAAGAAATTTTTAACATGCATCTTTGAACTTAGAATGTCTAATGTCACCCTCTCTCCAGACAATACAATATTTTATAGCACTTGAACAGCATTTACCCAACTCCCAATTTAGATTATTATTGCTCTCATTGCTTTTCATTTTCTATTTTAAACCTTGTTTTAGCTTACTACTCTTATACAGCCAATATTTATTATTTAAATTTATCCACATTCATAGCAGTTTGTTGTGCTTCATTTCTTCCTGCCTAAAGAACACTTTTTAGAATTTCCTTTAGTATGCATCCGTGAGTGAGCAAATTTTTGCTTTTCTTAAAAATATGTTTATCTTCATTTCTTTAGGATATATTTACTAAAGGAGGAATTCTTTTTTTTTTAATAGCAACAATGTATTTTATTTATGCATATGCGTATATATGCTTATGTATAAGCAAAATGGATAACAGCAATGATACAAGGGATGGGAGGGAGGAATTGAGATTATTTTGTTGTTAGAAGGTCCAGTCATCTCTTGGTAACTGTGAGGGATTGGTTCCAGGACACCCTGCGAATACCAAAGTTAGTGGGTACTCAAGTCCCTGGT
>CAUYRT010019192.1:0-10811 GCA_963574885.1 Lepilemur ruficaudatus
GGGGAGCAGGAAAAGAAGAAGAAATTATTGATCCATGTGATAGCCGAGATGAATCTCCAGAGATTTATTCTGAGTGGAAAGAGTAAGTCTCAAAAGGTTACATATAATTCAATTTATATAACATTCTTATAATGGCTGGACTATACAGATAGAGAACAGATTAGTGGTTTCACGGAATGTAGGGGTCCTGACACTTACTGTGTAGCATGTTCTTTCCTAGTTCCAGTTGTCTGTCCTAGCGCACAGGGGTAGGTGATGTGATGAGGACTATCTCTGTTTCCTTTGTTTGAAATACACTTTACCTAGACTCTTCACTGGTACTGACTCCTCCCCATCATTTAAGTCTGAGCTCACCGGTCGGAGGTCTGCTCTGGCCACACTACCTGAAGTAGCCCCCCTCATCCCTTTCCGTCTCATCAGCTAGATTCTCACCATAGCATCAATCACTCTTTGAAATTACTTTGCTCATTTATCTATGTTTTTATCTGTCTTCTCCTTCCGAATGTAACCTTTATTCTTTCTTTTTTCCCCCCCGAGGGTTATGACATCTATTACTAGCCATATTCCAAACCTAGGAAAAAAGCAAGGCAAAGAGATGGGCCAGGAAGTCAGGAAAGAGAGAGATGCAGAGAGAGGAAATTTACAACGATGTTAATACAGTGTCATTAGTTCATTCAACAGCCTCTGAGCACCCACCGTTCATGCAGCTCTGTGCCAGGCAGTAATGAGACACACAAAAATGAGAATTAAGGACAGCCCCTGTCCTCAAACAGGTTTCAGTTAACAGAAGTATAAATGTATCCAATTCATTACCTAAATAAAAATAAAATTACAACCAGAGCTAATTCAAAGGATGAGAAATACAAGCTGCTACGAGAGCTATGATAGCAAGATTTGACCTTATCAGGGAAGCTTCACGGAGACAATGTTTGAGCTGAAGACCTGAAGGTAGGGATGAGTAAAGGGGAAGAGAGGAACAGTATTCTAGGAGGAGGGAACAGCATGCATCTCAGCAGCCCAGTGCCACATGCTGTTTCCCTTACTGATAGTGACAGTGGTCTCCAAGGCAGTCTCAGTACCCCTGCCTCTCTGGGACACTGTCATCCTAGCATGACGAAAGGTGGCCTGACAGGATCAGCAGTATCAATTAATTACCATGCTTTTTGCTAGAATCATTTGTAGTTAGTCTCAGAATAAACATGAAATGGCTAATGAAATTTTATCTGTCTGCAGCAGAATTTTAATTTGCATGCTTTATGACACTAATATTTGTATAGTAGATGGTGGTTAGCTTTTAAAATCAGCATTTCTCTTCATTTATCTAATGAAGCATAGGAGGAAATTAGGGTTTTTTTTCTTCCCCTCCTTCCCCTGCCCTCAGAATTTCTCCTTCCCCTGGGTATTGCTGGGCATTTTCAGATTTCCATTACTTCACTTGCTTATTAATTTAACTAACATTAGCTGAGTCCACTATGGGCAAGATGTATGGCAGGAGCTATAGGGAATTCCAACTCTCAGGAAACAGACATGCTCAGAGACTGGATGGATCTTTTTCCTTTTACACTGAAGATAAGAATCTACCTCTATGTGCAGTTTCCTAAACATATAATGTTGTTCCAGGTCTTCATGTGTGGACCTATCATTCTCTTTTCCCAGAATTTTCTTCTCCTTTTATAGACCCGACATTTTTTTTTTAAATTTAGCTTAAATTCCAACTGTTTGTTAAATAATCTCAGGATTATTTTAATTGCAACTGACAGAATACCGAATTTTAAGTAGCTCATATTTAAAAGGAAATTTATTATCTTATGTAGCTGAAAATTCTTGGAGGATATCTCTCTTCAACTGTAGCTTATTTCAGGGCAAACCAATGTCACCAGCAGCCTGGTTTCTTTCTTTTCTCTTTTCTTTTCTTTTCCTTCCTTCCTTCCTTTCTTTCTTTCTTTCCCATAATTTGGTTATTCTTCTGTACAAACTCTAGCCCTTGTAAACTTTTGGTTTTACATTTCTTAGGGGAATACAGGAGCACTTTCCCAGAAATCATAAGAAAATATTCTATCATTTCCCATTGGGCTGAATTGCATCTCATAACCATCCTTGAATCTCTTACTGTTTTCAGGGGAGTACAGAGTTGTGATTAGGCAAGCCTAAGTCTTGTTGTCTCGTGGCTGTCTCATGAATATGTTTTCATTCTTACTGTGAAGTCCTGATTTTCTTTAGCCCTAGTTATACTTATAAGACTATCTTCTACATGCATGGAAATTCACTGTGGCAGATGAGATGGAGAAAGGGACAGGGCATAGGGATGACAGCAGCTGTAACAGATCTACTTGTAGAGATATGAATAAATAAATATTCATTCATTGGTGGCATTCTCTGCCCAAAGTATCACAGGTGGCACACAAAATTATAGTTTAAAAATAGAGATATGGCCTAAACCCATGAAATTAGATCCAGTGTTGTCAAATATGATTATAAGGAAAAAATATCATTAATGCACATTTGTTGTATGCTAAACATTGTGTGATGGCTTTACTAACATTTCCCATTTAACAAAAATGTGCTAATTTATAGATGGGTAGAGTCTTGAAGTTAAGTAATTTTCTTGGTTACACAACAAATAAATGACCATATCAAAAATTTGAATCTGCTATGATAGGAGATGGGAACACAATAATGTACAAAACTCAGAAAGTTATGGCCCCATAGAGTGTACAGCTACATTAGGTGACATTATTGAAATAACCATGCAGATAAAGATCAAATTATGCAGTGAAAGGCTCACAATGAAGAAGCACAGAGTGCTACGAGAATATATAGCAGAAAGTCTCTAGGGCATCAAGAAAAGTTCATCTGGAGAAACCATGTTTGAATTAAGACTTTGTGGATTTGTCTAGTGTTAGCGTGTTGGAGAAACAAATGATATTCTAGACAAAGTACACAGTGTGATTAGATATCCTGAGGGTCAAGGAAACGTGGCACATTTGAGGATCCAAAAGAAGACCATAGTAGTTAAGGTACCAAGAAATAGCATGGTCTAAGGAGAGCCTGATGTGGAACAAAACTGTAATGATAATGGACAACCTTGAATTTTGGCCAACCTTGCAAGGGTAGGGTAGGTTATAATATATATTTTGATTTTTATCTTTAGAGTAACCAGAAGCAATTTTAAACATAGGAGTGACTTAATTACATTGCATTGTAGAGCAAGAAAGAAGGCAGAAGAGAGACCTTGCTGTGGTGTTAGAAATCGATGTAGAGAGAATGACTGATTCAAGAGAATACTAGGAGTCAGAATCAGTAGTACTTAATCATGACATTAGGTGTTGGATTGGATGCAGGAAGGTAGTGTGAAAGAAAAGGAAGTTTCATGATGAAGCCCCGGTTAATGTAGTCGTCTTGGTATGAATCAAAAAATAAAAGGAAGGCTGCATAGTGAGATGCATCCTTCAGATAGGAGAACAGAGGAATGCAAACAGGATTAGAGGAGGGGCAAGGGTGTGATCCAAAGGAAAGATGTATGCCCATGTTGGGTGGTTTGCAGAAAATTAGCAGGATCCATTTGGTAAGGGTAAATGATGGGAGATATGGCAGGAAACTAGTATGGGAATAGATTGAGCAGGGTTTCAGAAACCAGGCTGAGGTATGCATACATAATTCAGTAGCCAGGGAGAACCACAAAAGTTTCAGAGAAGTGGAATAACCAGGTGAACCAACCTATCAGGAAGATTCTTGTGGTGTGACAGCTTAGAAAAGACTATTTGTGGGGCACAGTGAAGGAACACAGATGAGATTGAAGTGAGGAGGAGCAGTGGAGAGACTGATGCCATGCATTCAGAGAAAAATAGAACAAGTTTGATGGGATAGTGGAGATGGGGCAGAGAACCAGATCCAAAATCTAAAGTAAGATAACTATACCATCATGCTGAACACTATCAGGTTTATGAAGCGTTAAAACAGTGATCCTCCATCTCAGGGAGTTTACAATTTAGGGAGGAGTGAGATTTGGTTTCATTTTTATTAACCCAATGAGTAATACATGATAGGAAAAAGTTATAGAAATGCAAAAGACAGAGGGATGGTGCTCTTTGAAGGGATCAAAGAGGGGCTCAGAGAAAAAGAAGAATTTAGAATATGGTTTAGTTCAGTAGAGAAGGAAAAAGCATTTTCAGAGGTCACAAACCCTTGGGTCTCCAGAAGAATCTGATTTTGACATTTGCCTAAGATTCCATTGCGGTATGTCTGATTCCTTGGTATGAATTTACCGCTCTTTGTTTTCAGCCCCTCACAACTAAGCATCTTCTGCACATTGCTCTGAGGAGACCTAAAGCCCTTTCCACAGTAGTTAATGAAGATGGTAATGAGATTGGGCTGAACTCTAATCCCAGGTGGTCCCCTATAGACACCCTGACCTCCTTAAGGACTGTAATGCCACTTGCTGCTGCCCTTTGTCAGTTTCGCCATTGTGTTCTGACAGTTTTCAATCCTGATGACAGTGCTCATATCCAAGCCAATTTACAGTTAATCTTGTAGGCAGGCTCTCATCAAACTCTCCCACAATTTGCAGAGATGCCAACATATAACACAATGCATTTGTTTCATGTGTTATAATTATAATTCTATCAAAAAGCCAGTCAAGGATTTCTAACATTTTTATTCTCATAACACTAAGTAGCATGTCCATTTATATTTATAGCTATGGGCTGATGGCTTTGTTTGGAAATTAAATTAAAATTACCAATGGCTTTTCTAGAGTCATAGGAACAAAATATTTCACAAGAGGATGGGGGACTAACAGGTTATCTGATAAAAATTCTCATGTTTGTCCAACAGTTTTGTAGCTTTTAACCATTCTTCCCATTTGCCCCATGAGATACATATATTCAAACTGGGCAGGAATTACCATCACACCATTCTGTAGTTGATGGAACTGTGTTTGAGAGAAATAGCATGACTTGCTAAAGGTGAAACAGCTAGCAAGTGGTACCAGTGAGACACGAACCTAAATTGTTTGATTCTGAGATTACTTCTCTTTGTCATTTAGTGTATTACTATAAAAAGTATGAACACACTCAGGGGGCTGTTGAAGTGAATACCAGGGAATAGGGGATTGGAAAGTATGTTTGAAACAGCCAGGTATTATCAAATATGTAAATGATAGAATTTTATAGCCAATAGGGAAGGTACATAGACAATTTAAAAACAGTAACACAAGGCATAGCCCAGAACATTTTTCTGGCCAAACATACTGTATGTGTAGATTGAATTTGGTCAATGGACTGCCAGGTTATGACTCTTATCTCAATATCTGAGAAAGAAATGTTCACTCAGTTCCTGTTCCCCCAATCCCTAGTTTTTCAATATTTTATCTTTGTGAGAATGTTTGACATTTTCCTTCCCCTAATACTCTATCAAATATTAAAATTCTCAGGTTTTTATACATATTTTTGAAAATCACATTCATATCAGGAACCATATTTGGTATGATTATCATGATAAGGTGGTATATCTGTAAAACAAGAGACACAGTCAAAATTTCTACTGAGTTCAGAGAAGGGAGCTTTAGCTGGGGACAAATGTGATGAGCAGAGGCTTTCTGGGAATTATGATACTTCATCTGAGCTTTAAATAATAGGTAAGCTGTTAGATGACAATGATGTTCAACCCATGGTCTCCAAATTGAGGTGCTCAAAACAATTCATTAAAAAGAATGAGAATATTAAATCTGTATTGATTTTATCTATTCCTGTTTAAAATTTTAAGCTTAGTGTATATATATTTGTAGACTAATAGCTATAATTTGTAAATAATAAATATGTATATATTTGGGTATGTTCTTAAATTTTTCTAATGAAAGTTGAGATAAGGAGTTTGAAAACTATTGCATAGATAATAATTACCATTTTTGAATGGTTATTATAAGGTAGATAATTTATCCATTTTCAATTTCATTCATGTCTACTCTTTATTATTTCCATTTTTCTGCATGCGTTGGCTTTTTTGCTCTACTTTTATAGGTTCCTGAGATGTGGGCTTAGACTATTGATGTAAGGCATTTCCTTTTTCCCAATGTACGTATTTAGTGCCATAAATGCCACCCTTAGCCCTGTTTTAGCTATACCTCACAAATTTGGATATATTGTATTTTTAGTTTTATTTATCCAATGTATTTTTCCAGTTCCTTTGAGACCTCTCCTTTAATCCATAAATTTTATGGACATATGTTGCTTAGTTTTCAAGTGTTTGACGGTGTTGCGGTTATCTTTCTGAACTTTGGTTTGATTCTGTTGTGGTAATTTCAACTCATGTAAATTTGTTACGTTTATAACCCAGGATATTTTATGTCTATTATGTTCTTTGAGCACTTGAAAAGAATGTGTGTTCTGCTGTTATTGGACTATTCTATAAATATTGATTAGATCTTGATGATTGATGGTCATCTTTAGTTCTCTTGTATCTTTACTGATTTTGTTTAGTTGTTCCATCAGCACTTGCTAAGAGAGGGGTGTTAAAGTCTTCAGGTTATAATTGTAGATTTGTGTGTTTCTCCCTTCAGTTCTGTTTTTCTATCACATATTTTCCAGCTTTGTTGTTTGGTACATATGCATGTACCAAATCTATATCTTTGGATTGCTATATCTTCTCGAGGGATTCACACTTCTATTGTGTATGATTTTTTTCTGTCTCTGATAAATTTTTCTATGGTTAAATCTACTTTATCTGATACTGATATAGTCAACCTTGTTTTCTATTGATTACTATTTGAATAATATATATTTTCCACCCTTTTACTATTGATCTGCCTATAGCATAACACAGTCAGCCCTCTGTATCTATGGGTTCTTCCTCTGAGGATTCAACCAACTGCAGACTTAAAAATGCATGAAAAAAATAATATAACAATAAAAAATACACATAATACATAATAAAAATCTATTTACACAGTGTTTACATTCTATTAGGTATTAGAAGTATTCTAGAAATGATTTAAAGCATATGGGAGGATGTATGTAGGTTTTATGCAAACACTATACCATTTTATATAAGGAACTTGAACATCAGCAGTTTTTGGTATCACACGGGGTTTGGAACCAGTTCTCCGCAGATACTGAGGGATGACTATATTTATAATGACTTTCTTGTACACATCATATTGATGTGTCATGTTTTTAAATCTCCTCTGTCAATCTCTGTCTTTTAATTAGCATATTTAGACCATTTTCATTTAATGCAATTATTGATGCAATAGAGTTTGCCATTTAAATTTTTTTTCTTTTGGTTTGTATTTGATCTATTTGGTTTCATTGTTTTCCTGATTTCTTTTTTCAGACTTTGTGTGGGTTAGTTGAACATTTCTTTAGAATGCCAGTTTGATATTTTCTAGCTTTTGAGTGCATTTCATTGTACAGAGTTTTTAGTGGTTTCTGTAGCTACTATATTACATATGCATAACTTAATACAGTCTACTGGTATCATCATTCTGCTAGTTTAAGTGTATAAACCTTGCCTCATTTTCTGTCCTTCCCCACCCACTTCTGTCTCATCCCTTGCTTCATTTGTGCCTTAGTCAGCTTGGGCTGCCGTAACAAAATACCGAAGACCAGGTGGCTAAACAACAGTAACTTATTTCTCAGAGTTCTAGGTGCTGGAAGTCTGTGACTAGGGAGAAAGCTTGGTCAGGTTCTGGTGGGGATTCTCTTCCTAACTTACAGATAGCCACCCTCTCCCTGTGTTCTCACATGGCTGAGACAAAGAGAGAGCACAAGCTCACTAACATCTCTCCTTATAACGGCACTAGTGCTGCCATAAAGGCCTCGTCCTCATGGCCTCTTCTAAACCTAATTACCTCCAAAAGGTCCCATTTCCAGATGAAGACTCTGAAATCCTTACAAATTCATTGCTCACATGGCTTAGTCCATGCTCTCAAGTAACTTCCATGAGAATATGGTCCAAAGAGTCAAAATTTTTAAATATTACAGTGTTTTATGACTCTCTAGAGTCATTAAAGAAGAGCCAATTCATATGACTCTTCTCAAATGACTTTTTCGGCTTTCCAGGCCTCTTCTGTGCAATATTACACCCAATGCTTTTGGAGTCTATGTTGCTTTTTCTCTTTGTTCCTGTATCTCATGTCACTGAATATTTTATTAAATCTTTCTTCTCCTTCCTTCTATTTAGTTTTATGTTATTTGGCCTATGTCACTCAGCTCTATATTATAAAACTTTGAGAATCAGTGTGGAAAGGCAGGCTATTCTTCAGAAGTGAAGGAGAAACTGTGAATACACTTTTGAATTCCATCGTAGCTGCCAATGCATTTGTGGAGCTGCCTACTTCTGTAGAGTTATCTTTTTAAAGTATGACACTCAATGCAATAAAATCAACATTATTTTATCTGCCAGCAGCTCAGAGTTAATTAGACACTAATTAAAAGAATTTCTCAACGCCTCATTTCACTATGTAGGCATGAGCAATGTAAGTGTCATTTTGTATGGGAGATGCAGAGGGTGGAAACCACACATTTAAAGTTGGGCAATTTGTATCCATTTCCAAACATTGCAGAATAGGTGTTCGAGTTGGAAATGATATCAGGGATTATCAAGCCACATGTTTCTCGGTCTGTAGGGTATGTCTCCAGTGGTTCACCAGAGGATAAACAAAGCTATTAAATATTATATAAGGAAACAGGGCGCATAATTCTGGAACAGCAATTGTATTCAATAGTGAGTAATTAAAAATATAAGTTTTAGAATAAAACAGCCAGAGACATATTTTTCAAAATAAAAATCGGAAGCTACTTTTAAGATATATTCCAGTATATCAAAAAAATTGAGATTTTTTTTCCATTAGCCTCCTTCAGACTCTGCCCCCACACCCTACTAGAGGATATCTTCATTCTCTCTTCATATAGGACATCTGTATACATATTATAATATTATAATAACCTGATGTGCTATTTATAGTGCTCTGGTACACATGAATCCCAGCTCTCACTTCAAATATATTGGAATCAAGATCTCTGAACAAAGAACCTGAGCATCTGGTTTTTGTTTTTACTTGTTATGATTTTTAAATTCAAGCTGTCTGGCCATTCTAATGTGAGACCAACATTGAGAATCACTGATTTAGGGGATACTTTAGTGGAAACATAAGAAAAGCACAATCATATTCTTTTCATTTTATACCAAAGGCAGCTAAAGCTCAGAAATTGGAAGAAACTCTCTCAGGTCACATGGCATATTACAGTCAGAGCTGAAACTAGAGTGCAGATCTTATGATGTCTATGAAGTATTTCTACCACTATCACATTTATCATCATTACATTTGTAATTGACTGGTATCAATTTCACAGACAAAAAACTCAAGCAAATCAGTAGTGTCTGAGCCGATCCCCACAGATCATTTAAATGGAAATAGTCTGAGATTGGAAGAGCTAGGATATTTTCTTATTTCCAAGTATTTATCTGTTTATTTCCTTAGATCAATAAATAGGCATTCAGGCAGCTCAGTGCTGGGCATCCCAATGAAAGCAAAGAGGATTATGACTCCCCAGTGCCCTTGAGCTTTCTAGCTTACATGCCTACAACTGCTACTGGTGGAGGCCAGGGAGAATGAGAGGCACCTATAATCCAGATGCCAGCACAGATGCTGGGGACCAACAGAAGAGGAATGATACTTTGGATTTGGGGACCAAAAATGTTTCATGGAAAAGGGAGCTTTGAGTTGGGCTTTAAAGACTGAACAGCATTTGATTTGAGTGTAACAAGGTATACCTCACCTATAGTAACCAGAGTGAAGGCAGAGGGCTGGGAAGGTGCAGGGTACATAGTGGAGCTGCACTTCACAGAAGGTTTGGATCTCAATCAGGGATAATGTAAAAGTCACATAGGAAAAAATAACCCTTGAAAATTATTTAAGTCACCCATAGAGTCCATATCTATGCAACCAACTTCATGCAATAATTTGTAAGTACAAGTTTAGGGACAGAACTCTGAACAAGTAGTAATATAAAAAATAAAATAGGGAAGTCTATATGGCTTCCTGAACATTCAAATTAGTCTACCCTTATGAAAACCATCAAGTCTCTAGGAGAGTGGCAAATTCCAAAGTGCTCTGGCTTGCTTGAAGGATTTATGATTTTATATCATGCACATTATAGATATGTTTGCCAAGGTGAGGTTTAAAGGAGGTAGAAGAATCACCTCTCACTCAAGGAAGAATCTAGTATCACGTTTTCTCATGAGATAAATATCTGGATTCTGTGACTTCACTGCAGAAAGTGAATATCGAGGGGCAGATCCCAGAGTGTCTGCATCACCAATAAACATTCAGCAATCATATGCCTCTTAATCTATGCCAAGGAATAAATACAGAACACAGACAGGAACAGAAGGCAGGGGTCCCACTGTCAACCTAGCTATTTTGGGAGGTAAAATTTATAATAACTAGTAAACATGGAATTCAATGAAGAGTCAAATATGAGCCCCCACTACTACCCAAAAAGACCTGTTCTGTATTTCTCCTGTAAGCCAGGGAGGTAGGTCTAGCTGAGTGTGAATAAAGCTTATTCATGGTGTTAGGAGTGAGGTACCAAGCAATAGAAAGCAGAGTCTGTTTCTGACTTAGAGAATGTTCATCAATATCTAAGAAAGCTGCAGAAGGGAGCTCCTGCCTCACAAGACCCAGCAGATCAAAACAGGCTGAAGTCACTGTAGGAACTACAGACCTCTCTTTCCTCTCACTTACTTTTCTCCTTACCTTTTTTTCTCTTTTCTCAAGCTTTTGTCCTAGGATTAGACATTTATTTTTGCCC